>BRDA01004435.1:11181-54518 GCA_036984385.1 Crenuchus spilurus
GTATATATATATATATAGACATGTATATGTCATCACAAAGTATTCACAAAACAATGTGTCACTTTAATCAACTGAAAGACAAAACTAGATTGAAAAGTCAGTTTAGTGCAATACTTTTTTCAATGTGGGTCAAACCACTTCTTCATCCATCAGCAATGTGTTTGGTATGCCAGAAGAGTTAATCATTAACATGAGACCATGCATTTTGTGATTAAAGTGATTAATTTTAGATGATTTCTTTGTGATACCCTCCTGTTTTAACAATCGTTTAATCTTCAGAGTGACTAGTTTTTAATATTAACAAGCTCACTCCTGCAGAGATTCATATCATCTTGTTTATTAAAAAAGTATCCTCCCATTTTGAAAAAGTAGTGTGCCTCCAAAGGCCAAATGTGCTGTTCTAGACACTTTGAGCAGTGATAACACTGCAGAGTGTGTGTGTCTGTGTGTGTGTGTGTGTGTGGTGTCATAAAAATGTAAAAAAAAAAAAAGTTTTCACATAATCAAATTGCTTCATGAAAATGTCACATAGCCTCATTCAGTACAATGGAAACAAGGCTGACAGAGTGAATAAAGTCTAAAATTGTTATATAATGATAATCAGGGTTAAAGCTGGTTTTCTGACAGAAGGAAATGAGCTCGGTGTAGATTCACTCTGACGCATTTTAATAGGTGTTCCATTTGGCAGGGTGTCCTTTTTTGCAGCCTTTTTGGTTTAGCAGAACTATATTCATTGTGTCAGATTTTACCAGGTTAAAGACTCACTCCCTGCAGTGCACCCTACAGCACACTGCTTCAGCTCCGAACAATCAACCCTGTAGGTCTTGGCTTTCTGCACAATTTATTTCTCTACCATTTAAAGCTATTATTCAAAGGGAATGTGAGTAAAAAAGCTATGGGGGTAGAAAGTAGAGCTTTTACAGAACATCTGTGTTAAAGTGGTGTTAAAGTAGCCTTAAAAAGCAGTTTAAAATGTGTTTTCCACCATCTTCAGGAATCACTGCAATGCTACTTACAGACCACTAAAAGTGCTATGTTAATTTAGGTTTCTAATTGGTTCTTTCCTTAATTGGTACTATATTTTACATGATATGGATATCCTTTAAATTTGTGTTTGTGAGACATATATGGGGGCAGCCGTGGCCTGGTGGTTAGGGCAGCCGGATCGAACCAGGTCATAACTGAAGTGCCCTTGAGTAACCCCCAACTGCTCCCCGGGCACCATAGGGCTGCCCACAGCTTTGGGTACATGTTCTCACAGCTTAGTGTATTCACTAGTTTGTGTCTTTCACTGCAAGGGTGGGTTAAGTGCGGAGGTCAAATTCCGTTGTGTGCAAATTACGTTGTGTGGCAAAAGTTGAATCGAATCGAATCTAATCTATATCAATTAATCCATCCATCTTTTTTATTGCATCATCCAGTTCATTGTAGCACTGAGCCCTCCATCTGGCACTGGGCAGTGCATTACACTATTTAAGCCCAAGCCAGGGTACAGTGGTAACCCTACTTACGAGTTTAATCTGTGCAGGAGCTGAGCTCGTTAGCTGGTTTGCTTGTTAGCTGGATGCATTTTCCTGATAAGAATACATGTAAAACTGATTAATCCGTGTCAGCAAGCCAATATACAGTATACTTTAATATGCTAAATAATGTGTTTATATGTTTTTTTTTTTTTAATAAACGAGATGACGACGGCGCTCGTGTAGGCTGGCGGCTAAGCAGAGGACGACCGACGGCGCTCATGTAGGCTGGCGGCTAAGGAGGAGAGGAGGACGGGTGTACGTGTATGGCATGGTTACACTTATCATATGAAAAGTAAAAGTAAAATGTATCTAACTTACTTGTTCACTACCTTTTGCTACCTTAGCGTCGCTTTCACTAGCACTTTCACTTTCACTGGGCAGCGGTCAAAGGTAATGACTGACCTCTTCTTCTACGCTAGCATCTAGGGGATGCTACAACCGACCGCGCCCCTATCGGTTGGCATACTTGAATTAATTTAGGCTACTCGTTACTTGGAATTTTATTCGTTAACTGGAACAAAAATATTCTGAGCTCTCGACTCGTTACCTGGAATACTCGTTAGTAGGGATGCTCGTAAGTAGGGTTACTACTATACTCACACTTGCAACAGGGCAATTTAGAGTAACCAATTCACCTGACCTCCATGATGTTGAACTGTGGGAGAAAACTAGACACCCCAGAGAAAACCCATGCAGTCCCAGGGAGAACATGGAAACTCTACCCAAATGAGCCCTCAGTATGGATATCTCTTCTCTGAAGAAATGAAATGTACTTGGGAACCTAAATGAATTCTTCTGTGTGAAAATTGGCTTTTTACTTTCACTTTATATTTTTAAACTGTGCATGTTCTGTACAGAAGTATGGTCAGGTATATTTTTTAACTAGAGACTGGAAGCCACAGACATTGAAGCACCCAGCAATGTTCATTTATACTGGCTGTCAGAACCTATATAACAGGTCTCAATGCTGTTTGATAGCAGGAACAATTAAGGCAGTAGAGGGAATGGCAATATACACAATGCACCATGATGAGCTGCTGAGGTCGAGACAGAAAGTGATTACTCCACACGGTGCACAGCTCTACTGAATTAAAAAGCTGATAAATACCTCTCTGAGTAGTACAACAAGTAAGAATTATAGACAATGACAGGAAAAAATAATCATACATTGATTTTTAAAAGGTTCATGTGATAGAAAACCTTTTTTTTTGTCACTGTGCCTGATGTAGTATGTAAACATAGTTAAAGTTTCAGTATGTACCATTTACTCCTATTCTATAAAGTCTGTATATGGAAACTTAACAGCAAAAGCAGTCTGATACAATGTGTTGTATTCAAATATGAAGTGTCATAAACAATAACAGCTGAAACTGAAATGATGCAGGAAATAACAGGAAAAGTATTAAAGAATCAGTATATCAGTAAATAGAATCTGTATCTTTTTTCCCATCTTTTAATGACCACCAGATTATGATGAATGAAACTTCATTTATGTAAGACAAGAGTCATCAAGTATAAATTATTCCATAGTGATCCACTCATCACACAGCACAGATGCAGGGAAATGATGGAGTGAATTAGACACAGTTCAGTCCTTAAGGAATCCCCAACCAGTCAACTCTTTTGTTCTGTTCCAGTTTCTAAAATGAGTCAGTCAATGAAGTGTCTTGAATGCAGATTACCTGGTACTGCAGTACAAAATACTCAAATATGACCCTTGAATTAGCAGAAACAGATGTTTAGCTTTTTGCATATATAATCTTTTGCTTATATAATAATACATTTGACCTCAAAAATGTAAAACAAAATCTATTTTGCAGCAAATTAATGTGAAATCATCATGTATTGTTAACTGAAAATTGCAAAAGAATATAGTATAAATATATTGTTGCATGTTTATTTTTCCTTTTGGGTATGCTACAAATCTGTGATCATGTTGTGTTTTGGTATTGCCACTGCCAAGTGCCCTTCATTGCATTGGAGGTGATATCAGAACTGAATTTGATCAGTGTAACAAGTGAGCCAGGCAAATATGTATTAGCAGCTAGAAGTAATGGAGACTTGTGATTGGTCTAATGGAAATGTCACAAAAACTCAGTACAGTGGTAACCCTACTTACAAGCATCCCCACTAACGAGTATTCCAGGTAACGAGTCGAGATCTTTAAATATTTTTGTTCCAGGCAACGAATAAAATTCCAAATAATGAGTAGCGTAAATTAGTTCAAGTATTCCAACCGCTAGGTGCGCGGCGGTCGTAGCATCTCCTAGATGCTAGCGTAGAAGAAGAGGTCAGTCAATACTTTTGACCGCTGTTCAGTAAAAGTGAAAGTGCCTGTTGAAAGCGACGCTAAGGTAGCAAAAGGTAGTGAACAAGAAAGTTAGATACATTTTACTTTTACTTTTCATATGATAAGTGTAACCATGCAGCCGCCAGCCTACACAAGCACCGTCGGTCTCCCTCTCCTTAGCGGCCAGCCTACACGAGCGTCATCGTCATCTTGTTTATGTTTTAAAAAACCCATATAAACACATTATTTAGCATATAAAAGTATACTGTATATTGGCCGGCTGACACGGATTAATCAGTTTTACATGTATTCTTATGGGGAAAATGCATCCAGCTAACGAGCAAACCAGCTAACAAGCTCGGCTCCTGCACAGATAAAACTCGTAAGTAGGGTTATCACTGTACCACCAACAGTCTGTGACTTACCTGTATGTTAAACCAAATAATACAATTTTCTATGTGATGGGAAAAGGACACAGATACCTTAGCATGGTGCAGATAGTGATGGATTTGGTTTAGCTGCACAGTGTCATAAAACATCAAAAAGATACTGGAGACATACCATTGAGGGTACTCACCCACTGACAGGACACTGCCCCAGTGATGGTCCAGTTTTTTAAGTAAATGGCATCATTTCAAAGAAGTGTCACCTTTACTTTAAAGAGCATTTGATCTGTCAGTGGGTATAAACAACCAAATATAGACTCTTGTTGTGTAATATGTTAAAACTGACAAATATTTGTTTTATGCAACCCTTGACACAAATATGTCACAATGACAGACGTTGCCTCTTGTAATATTTAGAGCTGTCAAAATGTAAATAATAAAGTAGTAAGGAAGATGCTGTACAGTCTCAGTAGGTGTAATGAAAGTCTTTAATTATGCACAGATGAGCAGACCTTTCAAATTCATTAAGGTTAAGGATGTGCTAAATGGGCCATATCTGCAGCACTGCCCACTTCTCCTATTCAGGCACATTCCTAGAATCATAATGCTTGAAGGATCTCAGAATCAAGACATATTTCAGATGCCATGTCTTTTTTGCCGTCTCTCGTGGTGTGCAAAGTTAGGGCACATTGGATACAGCACACTCGAGTGCCACAGATGTCATTTACTTCTACCATCACTCATGCATGCAGAATAGCAGTACCAGGGGACATGAGTGCTAGGCAGGGACAGAACATTGAGTTTTTATTGGATTGCTCTGCACAGGTCTGACAAAATGTGGGCTAATTGCAATGGAATGGGTCTAATCCAGACTTTATATAGGCCACGGCGGAGGGCACCGTCAGGTTTCACAGCTACCTGACTTCAATAACAATAGGCTATGGAGAGAGAAGCTTCTCTAAAACAATTGCTGCCTGCAGCTGTGCTCTTATGCATACTCATGACACCAAAAATGGTTTTGAGGCAGTACTATTCTACTCACATAAAAGTATTAAATGTAAAAAGTTGATAACAGTAACTTTTGATGCAAGCAACAGAAGCACATTTTAAAATGTTAATGCTATCAAACAAAGAGTGACCTAAGCAATAGTGGCACATTTGTAAATACACCAAGCAAGCTTATAATTATTCATATCATAAGCATCACAAATGATACACACAACTTTAAACAGCAAAAATAAAGCATTTAAATAACTATATTGTAAATAACTATATTGTCATTGTAAATGAAGATCAGTGTACAAGGGTTTTAAAAGGGTAATATTACATTTTTAAAAGCTGATGCAATCTCAGTCCACACTGCTGGATTTCTCTGCTCAAGAGTAATAACTTCATAGTAGAACAATAACTATTGTTGCAACATTTTAGATTTTAATTGAGCCAACACTCGTTGATAACGAGTGTACAGAAGGCTGGCTACAGCATCTTTAATCCCAAGCTTCAGCTCTTCTAGTTTGGATGTTGTTACTAAAAGCATTTGTGACTGCAGCAGAAATAGGAGAGCTCAGTTCACTCAAGGAGATCAAGGAGTACTAACTATTTCTCAAACTGGCCACATCAAAGTCTGTCAGAAGGTTTATAATATTTTTATATAATATATAATATTTTTTCAATCTGAGAATTATGGTCTCTATTTCTAACGACTTGGAGTGGTCATACTGCTGTAGTGTTTTGGGAAAACTACCAATAACAGTGTGAAATGAAGTTGTGGACAGTGCTTGAAATGAGTATATGTATATCATTGGAACTCTTCCACATGGATTTAGTTTTTCAAATAAAATGTTAGAAAAACCAGCATAGATCAGCTACCAGCACAAACACCATATGTTGTAATTTGGATGCTGGTATGCTGATCACCATCATGGGAATATGATATTTTGGCCACCAAGAAAATCAGCATATGTTATTTTTTGGATGTTGGTATACTGGTCAACCAGCAATGAACATGCATAGACCAGCTAAACCAGTACAAGACATGAACCAGCAAACCAGCTGATACTAATATTGAATACATGTTGGTCTGGAGTGTTTTTGCTGCAAAAGTGGGGCAGCACTTTAAATGTAAACCTACTTACCACTGTCTACTAGTAGCACAGTAAAGACCTCTCACATGCAACAAAACTTTCACATGAGTGAACAGGTCTATGGGTTGTAATTTTTGTAGCAGAAGGTGAGGTGCTAGGAAATCCAATACTAAATCATTTTATTAATTCTTAACAGTGTATTAAATATTTAAATTAAATAAAACATTTGCATTTGCAAATCACATTTTAAATTTTTTATTTAATACATAAATAAAAAAAATTAAAAGAACAAAATCTCCAGCCTCTTCACTCCAGCCTCTCCCCAGTCTTAAATGTTCTTCAACAGCAAACTATACTCAATCTGCATTGCCTGCTTTATGTGGATTTGTAAACTTTTAATAGAAGTAAGAGCTGTGACAGAATGTTTATATCTCCCAAAAGAAATTACATGTGTAGTTTTGCTTTGTGTGTCATTGCATAGTTTGTCTGTATTGTTGGACAAAGTTACAGGGTTATGTTTCAACAAATGAAATAGAAAAAAATATTAATGGCCTTAAAAAGTCTTAATATATATTTTTATTTTATTAGCTACCCTATGTTACATGTTAATTTGGGTTTTAGTATTAATGTAAAAAGGTGTAAATATTATCTTATATCCAGATAAAGATATTATGTGACAGAATGTAGTAGCCATATTGCATATAAAACAAATTTAGTTAAGTTTACTAGTTAGCTGTGTGGGAAGGCACATAAATCAGTTAGCAATATCTACCACTTGCACTGTTTTCCTTACAAATTAAAGAAGTAAACAATCTGCAAATTTTAAATGGTATACTCCCTATATCACTTCTAGGATGGCATGCAATTTTGATATGTTTATACTAACATGTATATACATATTTATTAACATTTATTAGTGCTGAACCCTACATGCCTGGAATTCACTTAGAAATTGTAACAATGCTTAGTACAGAATGCCCCAGAATTGCCCAGTGTGCGGCTGTAATGCCACATGTAAACATTGTAACACTTTGATTTTTTATTCAGATTTCCTGTTAAAACAAAAAATCAACCCAAATATGTCTGTACATTCAGAACCTGAGATGAGAAACAGTTGTGAACTCCAGTTCAGTGGTGACATTAATGAACAGTTTTTCAACAATCAGTCTGGAAAAAGGCTGCCAACCAAACCAGCATATTATGCTCACACTAAGGTGATTTGGAGAATGTTCTCACACAAGTCACTGAGGTTGCTGTTAATGAAAACTGAAGCGTACGTTCTGCAATAAAACCTTAATGCCTTGGTAAAGCCGGTACTACACCACTAATTCATTTCATCCTCCTGACCAATCACAAGTTACTACTCAACTTTAAAAATAAGCAATTCATCTCCATTCTATTGATCGCAGGCACTGACGCAGGCGCTGTCATCCTTCCTCTCCACCACGACCAGGTTGGTCCCGGTCCTGTTGCCAGGGGGAGTGGACCCGCCTCTGCCATCCACCTATCCGGCAGTGTCTGCTCTAGACCAAAAGCAGCAGACGTGGGCTGCAGACGGTGCCTACTCCAAAGACTCTAATAAGAAACCTCTCAGCTAATATCATCTTCCAAGTTTTTATGGCACAACTGTTTCTTTCAGAAGAGTCAGGTCACTTTTTCATTTTGGTATGGACTTTGAAGCAATGTATTGAAACACTGTGCTTGAAATTAATCAATTCTGTTTTGAATCAGAGTTTCAAGGTTGACATCACTAACTGAACTAAACAGTGAAGTATGAACTTCTTAACCTTTCACATCCTGACAAGGAAATATAGCTGAGACTTCATCAACAGCCTCTCAGTATTCAATACTCCTTTCATCTGTCCTTTCATTGAACCATTTCCAATAAGCTGACGCTTATCTTTCACATATGTTTTTTTCTCTCTTCTTGTGTGTAAAAGTGATTAAATGTTGAAATTATATGAATTAGATATATACAATGTTTCCACAGAGCAGTTACTGTAATGTAAAGCCTTTAGGCTTGTGAAGTGCAGGCAGCTGCTTCCTCACATTTATCTTGATAACTGAAGGTTTGATATGCATACTGCTGGCCATTAAAATCGCAACACTGAGACAGACGTGAGATATCAAAGAGATAGTTATTTGGCAGATTACTTATGATGCAAAGCATACATAATTAGAAACACATCTTGGATAGACTTGGATACACCATAATCAGTATCTGATATATCTACCAGAGGCAGAAATCAACACTTCTTCTATGTGGTCCAACATGGACTGAAAATGAGGCTATACTGTATGCATGTTTGTGGAGTGATGTGCATTGCCATGCAGCCTCTGTACATGCCTAAAGTTCATCTGTGGTAGCTGCTGGTGCTTTCTAGTGTGTCAGGCATTGTGCAACCATTAGGAATGGGTGAACTGGAAATATTGCTTTTTCCAATCCTGACATTTCAAAATTTTCAAAATCAAATCTCACAAGATTTTCATCAATAACTTTCAAATCAATAACTTTTAATGACAGATTAAATTTTGTATTTTTTATATTTCAATTTTTTTTTTTTTTACAGGTTTAAGCTATGTTTTTTTTACCCAATTCTTCCCCCCTAATGTGGTAATGAATTGACCCACCCACTTGCTAGGACTCTACCAATCACTTGCACTGTCCCTGACTCTAGGAGGGTGAAGGCTAGCACAACCTCCTCCAAAGCATGTGAATTAAGCCACAACCTCTTTTCGAGCTGCTGCCTATACATCATCCCTCAGCCAACACACTCAGAGGAAAGCACAGTATTCCCAGCTCTAGTATCTATGTACTAGACTAGAATAATGTGGGATGTTTGTATGGTGAGGCTGTTTGTAAGTCCTGGGGTAATGCAGGAGGAGAGGATGCAGAGGTTGGTGTCCAAAAGCAATATTCAATTACAAAGTAAATCAAACTAAACACTGTGACTTACAAAACAAAACAGATGAGGGTCTGGCAGTACTGAACATACGTAAAACTGTGAATGACATATATATGTAAAACAGCCACAGCAGTAAACAGCCACTGCTCTGAGGCGGTAGAATTGTTGACTATCAAGTGTAGGCCACACTATCTTCTTTGTGAAATCACGGCTGTGTTCGTCATAGCTACATACATAGCACCGGATGCTAATGCTAACAATGCACTGAAGGAGCTCCATGACAGCATTAGATCACTTCAGAACAAGCATCCTGAGGCGTTTTATGTGGTTGTGGGTGACTTTAATCATGTAGACATGACGAACTCACTACCGAGGTTTCATCAGCATGTGAACATTCCAACACAGGGAAATAACACACTTGACCGTGTGTACACTAACATCAAAGACGCTTATCGAGCCGTCCCCCGCCCCCACCTAGGACTGTCTGATCATATCTCCCTATTAATGGTTCCAAAATTCCACCCCCGACTGCAACGCTTCAGACTGGGGGAACTGGACCTAGAGGATTATAAATCTGCTGTCCTCGGGTACATTAGCAAGTGTGCAGGTGACATCACCACCACCAAGACTGTGACCTGCTACCCGAACCAGAAACCCTGGCTGAATGCAGAGGTGCACTCTCTGCTGAAAGCTAGGGATGCTGCCTTCAGGTCCAGCAACGCACAGGAACTCAGAAGGGCTAGAAGAGAGCTGACTGTAGATGTGAAGAGGGCAAAAGCTGCATATGCTCAGAAAATCCATTGAAATTTCACCTCCCAGGATCCAAGGAGCATGTGGAAGGGCATAAGGTGCATCACAAACTACAAATCAAAGGATGTACAATGACCCAACAACCCCTCCCTGCCAGAGGCTTTCAACGAATTCTACGCCCGGTTCGAGAACCCCAACTCCTCCCCCAACACCAGACTCACCCCGACACCTGGAGAAATGCCCATCAGCATGACTCCAGCTGAAGTAAGGAGGACCCTGAGGGGAATTGACCCTCGAAAGGCGGCTGGCCCCGACAACATCCCTGGCCGGGTGTTAAAGGACTGCGCGGATCATCTGTCTGTAGTCCTGGCGGACATCTTTAACACCTCCCTCAGCCATGAAGTCGTCCCCACCTGCATGAAGACTGCCACCATCATTCCAGTCTCCAAGAGCTCCACAGTGACAGGTCTGAATGACTACCGGCCAATAGCCCTCACGCCGATAGTCACAAAGTGCTTTGACAGACTGGTCATGTCCCATATCAAAGCCACCATCAACATCACTGTGGATCCCCACCAATATGCCTACAAGAAGAACTGTTCTACAGAGGAAGCCATTTCCTCTGTGGTCCACACCGCCCTCACCCACCTGGAACAGAAGGACTGTTATGTCCGTCTGCTCTTTGTGGACTTCACATCAGCCTTCAACACAATGGTTCCTCGGACTCTGACTCACAAACTCTTTTCACTCTGACTGAATGCCTCCCTCTGCAACTTGGTCCTGGACTTCCTGACCAACAGACAACAGTCTGTTAAGATCAACAACATCACCTCCTCCACCTTAACCCTCAGCACTGGCTCAACTCAGGGCTGTGTGTTAAGTCCCATCCTGTTCACTCTGATCACATATGACCGATTACCTACCAAACCAGGCTGTGATATTGTGAAGTTTGCAGATGACACAGCTGTGATCGGATGCATCACAAACAATGATGAGTCTGGCTACAGGCAGGAAGTGAAACACCTGGAGGGCTGGTGCAGAAACAACAACCTCTGCATCAATGTAAAAAAGACGATGGAGATGATTGTGGACTTCAGAAAAAGCCAGCGTGCCTAACCCCCCCCTGCACGTCGGAGGATCTGAGGTGGAAGTGGTCCCCAGCTACAGGTACTTGGGTGTACACCTGAATGACAACCTCACCTGGAGCAACAACACTTCCAGTCTGGTTAAGAAGGCACATCAACGGCTGTACTTACTCAGACAGCTGAGGCGAGCTGATATCGGAACCTCAGTTCTCAGATCCTTCTACAGATGCATGGTGGAGAGCATCTTGTGCTTAAGCATCACTGTATGGCATGGCAGCTGCTCTGCTGCAGACAGGAAATCTCTGTAGAGGGTGGTGAATGCTGCACAGAAGACCATTGGAGCCAGCCTCCCTACCACCATGAACATCTACACCTCTAGATGCAGGAAAAGGGCCACCTGCATCATGAAGGACCCCACCCACCCAGCACACTCACTTTTTGTCCCGCTCCCCTCTGGCAGGAGGCTGCGGTCCATAAAGTGCAGAACCACTAGATTGAAGAACAGCTTCATTTGTGAGGCTGTCAGACTCTTGAACTTCACTTATGAACACACACGCTGCACTGACACTTTATTACACTTGGTCACTTTAACTTAACTGTATGCTGCAATATTTATTCTTTAACCAATCATTCATAAATCACTGCTAATCTCCCCATGCCATGCTCAATACTCTGAACATTGTCCAAATTGCTGCTGATATGACATACTGCTATGCATAGTGTACAGTCTATATTTACATGTAAAGTCAATTTTATCTGTATATCTGTATATACCCACAAATACTTCTTATTTAATTTATATTTATATCAAGCTGCTACCCTGGGTAAAACTGGGACCTTGGGAATGCAATTTCGTTCCACCTCATGTACTACATGTGATGCGAATGACAATAAAGCTTCCTTATATCCTTGTATCCTTATATATACACAGATATTTACATACATTCATGAACGTACAGGAACAAGGATTCAGAAACATAAGGAAGCTATATAGTAAACACTGATTAACACATGATGAAGGGAGAATGCTGTGAACAGACAAGACACAGGTGATAACAATGAGACATGAACAAGACATGTGGAAGATTTAAACAAACTAGTACATGTAGACAAAGACAGCACTGGTGAAACGTAAACACAAGTACAGTACATAGCAGGACAACATGACAAGGGTGGGGACATGACATAACATGAAGGTACACAGAAATACATGGCAGATGTAAATAAAATAAACCCAGAAAATGTGGAACAACAATATATGGATGAGGCAGAGTCGGGGTGTGACACTATTCTTTAGAACATAAACTAAAGCTGAATGTTTCCTCATGATGTATGATATCAAAATCTCATTAAATCTTCTGCTACACATCTTTCCAGAAATTCTGGGCACAAATTTGTTATTTGTTTGTTGTTATTGTGAGCCAAAAATCATTCAAGCTCCAGCAACATGCCAGTACCATGTTGATGCCACTGTTGTGCTGAGAATGGTCCACTTCCCAAATAACAGTCTGCTTAAAAGCAGCTATATTATTGGCAAATTAAGTTGGAGGATAAAACACCATCCTTTCTACTGAACCGTATATTACATTTTATAGATGATAAATATAATGAACCCATTTAAGCGAATGGAGATGATGTGATTTTTATGACTGCATTAAGCTAACTGATTTTAACTTGGAAGACATTTTAGAGCACATGCATTGACTTGTACTTCAAGCTTGTTAGATGGTGTCACTCATTTACACCAAAAAATTAAACACCACTTCTGCTGGATGAACATGTAAACCTACATTTGTGAGATGGAATTAAAGTGGGTATGGCAACCATTCTAGTAAATAGACAGGGTTTGCATATAACACTCCTTTCTTACATAAAATGTCCATTGTTTTGATGTTGTAAGATAGTGTCTGAGGTATGCAGTAAATGTGTTCACTGAGTATTTACCTCCTCTATTCTTAACCCTACTAAATAAATGTCATGCTGTATAGCAGTAATGCATTAATTTGTGTTCTATCAAAAGGGGGATTTTTAAAAGTATAATGAGCACATGGACTCAGCTGTATGTAAACTGCAATCTGTGCCCATTTTGGACAGAAACATGGCACAGAAGGAGAATAAATTAGTCCTGTCTAAAAACACATATCTATTTTTAGTCTTTTTAAGAGATCCCAGTCCTTATTCGACCATGAGTGCACCTTCACACTGGAAAATATTTTCTAACATAGTCTGGCCATTTGTGACCCCTCACTCTGAGGTGAAGTTGGGTGAGGCAGTGGCTAATAAGCACTTTGTTATTGCCCCGTGTATGTTAGAAATGACACTGCAGGCAATGAATGTAGTCTATTCAAAGTTCTCCTTTGTGCTTTTCATGTTTTCTATATTATCCCAAGATTACTCTGAAGAGATATTGCATTAATGAAGGTTTTTAGCAGTTCCGTGAGGATGTTGACTGGTTTTATGTCAGCTTCTGGGGCTCAGGTCCTTTACACTACTATTCTCTAACCCAGACTTCAGTAAATGAAATTTCATGTCAGTAGTATATCCTTTCCAGTATTACAATGGATACCAGCCCTGGTGATGCACAATCATTTCAGAGGGATTTTCCCACTCAACTGCATGATCTTCCTCATCCATAATGAATAGCACCAGGATCTAAGCCCTTACATTTTGAAAGGTTTCTTTCCCCTTTACCCCACTCACTGCCGTTTGATGCTACACATGGTGTCATCACCATGCAGCTCAGACTGAGTTGCAGATGAAAAGCTCACATTATCAGAGAATTGAACTAATTAAAGACTTGCTGCTTATGAATTTGTTTTTGACTTTATTCTTTACATACTCTGAGATAATTGCTAGTTTTGAAGTAGTGTTATTTGAAAATAAATAATCCATTATACTAGAGCATAATTTGAAATGATATATTCAAACCATGTAACTCCATTTTTACTTCTTTTGAGGCAAGTTTATTTATGTAGCACCTGTCATACATCACTGCATTTCAAAGTGCTTAAAAGATTAAGAAATACAAAGACAAATGAGTAGAATTGAAAGAGAAAAAGTGAAAAATGGTTAAATAGATTAAATGTACAATCAACAAAACATTTAAAAGAAAGAATACAAAACAGAAAGCAATACACTAAAGTCATGATTAAAACAATAGATTTAAAAGATAAATGATTTTCCAATAAAGTAGGACAATAGTGCCATTACAGAATAAAAGTGCAAGCAGTGTGTTAAAGGGAGCTGAAAGCTGCTCAGATAGGAGTGTTTTCAGTTTAGATTTAAGTATTTAGAGCCGAGTATAACTTAAAAGCAGCATAATAACTAAACACTGCTTCTGCATGTTTAGTCTTTACCTTAGGCAGGACTAACAGACTGTTTAGTCTTTACCTTACGCAGGACTAACTGAATATTTAGTCTTTACCTTAGGCAGGACTAATTGAATGTTTTGTCTTTACCTTAGGCAGGACTGACTGTTTAGTTTTTACCTTAGGCAGGACTAACTGACTGTTTAGTCTTTACCTTAGGCAGGACTAACAGACTGTTTAGTCTTTACCTTAGGCAGGACTAACTGAATGTTTTGTCTTTACCTTAGGCAGGACTAACTGAATGTTTAGTCTTTACCTTAGACAGGACTATAAGATTGTTTAGTCTTTACTTTAGGCAGGACTAAAAGACTGTTTAGTCTTTACCTTAGGCAGGACTAAAAGACTGTTTAGTCTTTACCTTAGGCAGGACTAACTGACTGTTTAGTCTTTACCTTAGGCAGGACTAACTGAATATTTAGTCTTTACCTTAGGCAGGACTAAAAGACTGTTTAGTCTTTACCTTAGGCAGGACTAAATTACTGGTTTCTAGTGATCTACTGGTTTCAAGTTCTACTCGGCTCATATCTCTACTGACCTATACCATTAAGTGATTTATAGACCAGTAAAAGAATCTTAAAATCTATTCTATACATAGTGGCAGTCAATGTAATGATTTAAGATTCAGGGTAATGTGTTCTTTCTGAGCACAACAGTTGGACCAATAGATTTAGTCCAAAATTGTTATTTTAAAAGCTATTAAAAGTTTAAAATATTTTTGATTCTCATGTAAAGTGACGGTTTTAGGTTTTGTATAGGACAACAAATAGAGTTTACGTTACACAACCTGACCTTTTATGAAGGTACAAGCAAAGTTTCCATGTTCAAAAAGTTACTACTTGTCATTTGAATTTCAGTGGCTAGTTATTTATTTTTATAACAAAGTTAGTAAAAGGTGCCTAGTTTCAAATTGAAATTGTGATGTACCATGTTATTTTGAAGCAATTATTAAGATGTAATATCCATCCATCCATTATCCATTAGCTTAATCCTTATCAGGGTCTCGGTTAGTCCCCTACCCCCTCACTGGGCACAGGGCAGGGCATTACACTATTCAACTAAGCCCAGGACATGGCGCCAGTCTATCGCTGGGTGAAACACACACACACACACACACACACACGTACCTACAGACCATTTTAGGGTACCCAGTCCACCTGACCTCCATGTTTTTGGACTGTGGGAGTAAACCGGAGACTCCAGAGGAAACCCACGCAGACACGGGGAGAACATGGAAACTCCGCTCAAAAGAGGACTCGAACCCAAGACCCCAGCGCTGAGAGACGAACGTGCTAAGATGTAATATAAATAGAGGATATAACATCTATGATATATCTTAAGCCACTCACTGTGTGCACAAATGTGACTCCGCCAGGGAAAACCAGGTCAAAGTCATTCTTTTTTTCAAAATGTGTTTTTTTCAAACCAACTTTTTTGTGAATTTAAGTTTTGTTTTTCATCAAAATATGTACTCCAATAGATATCTGAGACTGTTATCTTTCATTTACAGCAATAATACAGAGTATCTAAGTTTTGTCGCTAATGTGAGTGACACGATATTGACACAATATCTCAATATGTTGCCCAGTGACTTTGGCCTGGTTTTCCCAGGAGGGGTCACAAATGTTATTTTAAACAAGCTGAGTATTTGAACCTTTGATCTATTTTATTTAGGTCTTTTGTCCTATTTTGCAAAACCTAGGTAATTCATCATTGAATAGGGGTTTCTAAAGTGCTTAACTACATATGCAGTACACAACAGCATGACAAAATTCTTAGAAAATGAACGGAACCTCAGCGATTACAAGAGTAGTGTAAAAGGCCAGTCTAGCATTGCCTGACTTTACAGTAAACGGCCACTTTATTATGCACCAGAGTTTGTCCATGAATTCCCAAGGGGAGCCTGGCCACTTCCTATTTCTTCCACTATGACAAAATATTACTGACAAACCCTAGAGGGTGCCCACAGTCAGTCCTTGTAGAATGAGAATAGATGGAGCTAAAAGCCTATGTGGATTAAATTGTATAGTTAGTCATTCAAACAGGATTTACCTTCAGTTCTGGAAAGCCAAAGAATAAATTACATCACTGAAAACATTTTTCCTTTTTTCAAAAACATTACAGCAAAAAGTGCTGATTGAGTAGTTAGTTACAAAAGTACATACAGTAGGGTAGCCCTGGTCTTTTGTTTATGGAATAAGCCTTGTGACGAGAAGGTCCTCTGTGTTCAAGTACATTGGTCAACATTTCACTTTCACTTCAAAAGCACTGTCAAGTACTGTAACTGGACCTAAACCTAAAAACATTTACAGATTACAGTTTTGCATAAAGCTCCTTAGGAACCCATTCATATCGGATTCACATGGAAGCTCCCTCAAGCATCTGACCAACCTGGATGATATTACCAAAGTTTCTACCTAAAGAATTTGTGAATTTGTGGTGCCCATTAAGCAATCTTGGTTCCCAATCCTATTCTTGGATATCTGCCACCCTGGAGAGTTCAGATCCAACAAACTTAAATCTGTCGTTCAGATGACCCTGCAAGCCTTCATTGCTCTGGGTCAGGTCTCAGGTCCAGATTTTGGCACACTGCCATATAATGTTCAAAGTATTTACATGTCTAGATCTATCTGCTAATATTGACCTGAAACACATTGAAATACACTGAGTTTTGATGGACTAAAACGTTAGTCAGATGTTGACAACTGAACCCTGCTGTTTACATGATCATGTCTTAGACAAAAAGGCTAAAATCCTATCATTGATGTGCATCATTGTTTCACTGTTGTGAAAGGAAAGTCAACCACACGCTGTGATTCTTCATTTTTAAGTGAATGAATGTTGAATTTCATTTTGATTTATAAAAGTGTGCAGATTTTGAGCAGTCGTCTAGAGGAATGAAAGTAGATAAGATAAAAAAATGCTCACAACAGGAGGCAGTGGAGGAGGATGAGCTTGAGTGAAGATGTAAGACTTGCAGTGATGACCTACATGACAAAAAGTCATCAACATCAACTTCATCCCCAGTCATCATCACTGCCAACACTGGCTACTGTTTAACCCTATCAAATCTAATGCCTTAGTGGTGAGACATTCAGAGCCTTTCAGTCCTTCTAATTCAAATGTGAAGCATACTTCTTGTCATGTGTTTTCTTGAAAATGCAGAGTAGTTCTTGGCACAAGCAAAGCCAGCTTTAGTAGATTGGTTCTTTACATATAAAAATGCAACAGCGGCATTGAGACATCAGGAACAATTGCTTTTGCATTGTTCTTAATAATATTGGTGAATAGTTGGTGTAGGCTCTGTATTTTTGTTTGCTAAATGATGATTCTGGCTATAAACTGTCATTACATAAAAAATGTATAGCATTTGTATGGAAAAAGCCATTCTTTATATTTAGTTCAAACCAGACACCATTCTAAAGACATTTCGGATGACATCATTACAAAATGTTGTACTGTTTGAAGAAATCACTGCTAAATTAAACAAAAGAACGAAGTAACTTCATGAAGTCATAAATAAATTTTCCATAAAACCATAAAGGCCATTGCAATTACATGTATGTTATTTATGATCGGCCTGTTTTGGTGGTTGTGTATTGTATTTTTAAAAAATACAATCAATCATAAATATAAAAATTATTTTGGTGAACAGCAGCAGCAAAGGGAAGGGTTTTCAAATGATGTGTCTGCACTGTACACAGACACACAACTACAGACTTAACTTCTGTTTTTTCTTTTGTTCATTCTGTTTCTGGAGAATCATGAACTTCCCTTAAGGACATGTGTCCAGAACTGGGCAGTCATCATTCTCCCTCAAGCATGTGTCCTCCGATGTTACATGAGCAGAAAAGATGTCTCGGAGGAAAAGCAATGCAGCTATCGTATTCTCAGAATAGTGGTGGCCACACAAGAGGGGACATTCTTAGAAACTCCAAATGAATTAAATCAAAAATTTTTGGAAAATAATACCACAAAATGCTCCTAGTGCATTCAGCATTAATGACTCTATATTTACATTTGCTGTCTTTGTTTTAAGTTGCTGAAGTTAATATTAATAGATGTCTTGTGGTGTAAATTATGACTTGTAGTGTTTGTTCTTGTTTGTTTAAAGTGAACTAATGTAAATGGAATTAGCATTAATTGATTTTTGCTTCATCATGATGATTTTGCAAATGGTAGCCACTATAAATGCAAAGTGATGAATGTGATGTGTACTTTAGGATCCCATTCCAAATGAACCATGTTGTTTTCAAGCTATAATAAACTGGAATAAAATGTAAATCCTGATCTCTCTGATGATATGCTCTGAATTCTCTGAAATGATTGTTTATGGTCCCATGCTGTATTTGATCTATTCATAAGCCACAAGGCAGAAAGTATAACATCTCTACTGAGTGTTTTAATTATTATAAATTTCCGTTCTTTTTCTCATATAGATCCCTGATCTGTCTGAAAGTCAGGACCACATGAGAGAACTTCTTGAAACAAATGAAAACACTTAAGTAACTACAGTGCATCATAGCTTTGATAACAGAGGCCTATACGATGAAAATGTAACTTTGTTGTATTGTCATTTTTTTTACAGAGTCCTTCACGCTTGTCTAAAATGCATGAGCTTCCTCCCACAGTCAACACAATACAGAGTAAGCAGTACATTTATATTCCCCCACAGTGTGACTGAACATTTGATATCAAAGAGAAACCTGACTTTGATGTGCGACTGTGGCTGGAGATCTAACAGTTGACTGTGACAAATGAGCACAACCACAGTGAATAAGATGAAATGTTTTAACAAAGTTATGCCGCTGATGTGTTTCGTATGGGCCAGAGAGAGCCATGTCATCACCTTTGGGACAGATGGGACATGGATAATCACAAACACTGATCTTATCTGCATTCTAATGTTTAACTACATGTTAGAACATTGTGAGCCAGATTTTTCCAACACCCCCAGTTTACTGTCACAATGTGTATATATATATATATATATATATTAGCCAGTTTGGTTTACTGTTTGCATATTATGTAAAAATATTTTTTTTTCATTTGCATTTTTAATACAGCACACCTGACTCCTGGTGGTAAATATTTTTAATAATCCAGTAAGATGCTAATATTGTTTGAACGTTCTTTTAAGAGAAGAGTAGCTAAAATATCTAAATGGAACATTTTGATAGTGAGGTTTGAGCATGGTTCTTCATCATTACCGCTGTTGGGAATTCTGTTGGATGCTTTTATTTCAGTTTCTTTTTCTGTCTTGAAAGAAGTTTTTTTCTTACATTTTGGTGCTGTTTCATAATTGTCTACAATTTTACCATTTCTCAGAATGGCTCCATTTTGCCATAGTGTAGGCTTTCTGCATCTTTTCTTGGAATTTGCAGCTCTGATTTGTGATTTTCTTTGATGAAAATGTCTGTTTTGACATATAATCAAATTACCGAGTGTTGTTCATTAAAATGCATTAGCTCATTAACATGTGGATTTTGTTTGGCTTTTAGCTAGGTCACATGTACACTCATCACAGCAATAAAGAGAGCCATGCTGACATTATGAATAGGAATTAATTGTGGTTATAGTTATGTTACTCCTGAGTTTTATGAATATGTCTCTGTAAAATTTCCAGGCTTAAAATCAAAGCATCATTGTTCAGTAACTGCACTGAAAACAATGGCTAAATCATTCTGAACTTACGGGAGTAGAAACCTGCATCCATGAACAGTTTAAGACGAAAGCAAAATCATCTATTTCTGAGCATTTAATCATGTGCATTTATGATTCCTAAAGAGCTTTGATACCTAAAGAGTATGAACTAAGAAAGCTGAAAATACATTGATTTATCCATTTGAACTTATTTGTTCCATAAACAAATATAAGAATAGAAACAAACTTCACATTTAGGTGAAAATGCACAAAGAATGTACCATTTTCACATGCAGATTCATTCAATGACGGCCAAGGTGGTCATGAATGCTACCTAACTAATCTTGAGGGTACATCAGGGCCAGGGGCTTTGCTACAACAGTTTCCAGAGGTCTTTATCGCCTACATATATTATTCTAACCAGTAGAAGAACTTGCTGGCCTATTTATCACGGGAACATAAAAGATTTAAACTACTTTGTGTCCAATCAAAAATAACAATTGAGATTCTTAAGTTTAAAAAGTATGATGATTTGATTAAAATTACAGAAAATATTAAAACATTATTATTTACTTGCCATTAATCATTAGATCCGAAGTCCCTAAGGGTGAATTTAATGTTCCTCATTTTCTTTAGCTGGATATACAAAATGCCTTGAAAAAAATAGAATTTAGAAACTGCTTATCTAAGTGAGGCAACATGACATGATTTATGCCTGTTGTATGTGGATAGCATTTAGGTCTTATTAGATCCATATATAACTATGAAGACAGATGTATTGTGAGCCAACCTGAGCAAATATTTTTATCAATATGCTGTCAGTTGCTGCTTTGAAATTTCATGACAAATTGACATTTTGAAGCAATATTTTAAATGACCCAAACCCCTCCCCTAGTAAAGGGCAAGTCTTCCTATTCATTAATCTCTAATGAACAGATTCCAATAAGTAAAAAAAAAAACAGAAAGACAGAAGTGAGGCAGTGTTATAGGGCTAATGGGTTAAACGATGTGCATCTGCAGTAAAGATCACACAGGAAAAGTTAAGAAGAACCAAGCTAATGCTTCAAACTGACACTGGTTTCAATTATGCATGGTGTTGGAACTCCAGTTTGTTTTTGGGTTACTGTTTGCAATAGCATGATAATGAGGCAAAGAATAAACTCCCAGTATATTTAGTTCCCTTTAAGAGGCAATGGAAAACAAGAACAAACAACACAAGCTGCAGCAGCCATGAAGCTATTAATGTTTTACGACTTCAGCCACTTTAAACAAATAATAATACAAGGAGAGTCATTAATGTAGAATGCATTGAGAAGGGTGAGGCTCGTTCTCTGCCTGAGGGGACTGAGTGGCATTACTGAGTTATGCATTCTCAGTACATAGTGTAGAATTAAGTTATGCCCAGTTATTTTCCAATAAGACTTCAAGTGAGGCTTGCTATGATGGAGGATGCAGAAGGATGGTCCCTTTCAAAGTAAATTGTTATACAATTGTAAAACTGGTATGTATATGGTAAGCTAGCTCTTTATGTTTTCTCAGAGTAATGCACTGAACTTACTTTATTCAAATGTGTGCAGCATGAATACTGCAAGTACACTGCAAAACAAAACTGTATTGTAGTGTTGTTTACTCATGTGGAATAAACATACACATTTTAAATCAATCAAAAGTTTAGGCCACACAGAATTTTCCATAACAACACACACTTTTATTTCAGGTGAAAATTATTTTTTTCTAGCCATTTAGATGATAAAAATCACAAATGCTGCTGCTCCTGTTACTCAATCTTCTATGATCACTGCTTTTTAGCTCAGATTTGGTGTCTCCCACAAGTTGATGGTGAGCTTATAGACTTTTGTAGAGATGCTTACACTCCACTGAAAGTTAAACACGTGTTTGAGCTAGAATTCATTCAATAGTGCTATAGTACTTATGTTCAGACATACTCTAGTTGAAAAATATGTGCACAAACCTCCTATTCAAGTGATTAACAATGTTTATTGAAGTTATTTATGGACTAGAGCAGCAATGCTGTGGATTTGATTATAGACTCAAAACAGGGTGACCCCAAACTTTAGAGTGCTAGTGTATGTTCAATTAATTACTTTTTTTAGAGAATATCTTGAAAATATGGTTTGCAATAAACAGTGAGTTCAAACATAATTCACACAGCAATGCATGGTTGATTAGGTGCTGTTCTTCTTGAAGTAATTTGGTAAATGAGCAATTAGCTTTAATTTTCATTTTCAACAGCATCACATGATCCATTAAGAAACTATAGCATGCTGGTCACGCTCAGTATCACAGGCATTTATATCAGATACTCTTCATTTCCTCTGAAGCTTCTCTTGCATGCGTTTACTACATGCTTCCTGAAAGCTAGAGCAGCAATGCTCAAAAATCATTAGCTTAGAAATCCATATATTCAATAATGATAGATCAAGAGCAATCCAGGCGTGAAGTCGACTTCTCTTGGAGCAGCAGGAAGAATTTTGTGGATTAAAAAGTTAGCCGCAGTGGAGACATTCAAGAGACACTGCAGGGGGGTTGAGCAGGGTGAGATAGAGATGACTTCAGACATCATGACTGAAATATTTCACCAAAGTCTGCTGATAGTAACAAGGAATTCCCAAAACATCTTGTGCCAACTGCTCCAGTGTGTACAACAGAAGACGGTTTCATTTGGAGCTGCTTCAAAGAGATGGTACAGGCACTGTGAATGAGTAGGAAGTAAATTAATCTGAATGCTAGACTTCTGGAGGAAAAAAGTGCCATCACTAGTCATAATTCACTCTAGAACACTCTGCTATGGGCTCATTGCATTTCTGATTCATGTTATGTACCAGATGCTAAAATTCTATACACTGAAACAAATGGTCCACTTAATGTGGCAGGTGGTTACACACAAATGAAATGTTACAACACACTTGCCTTTTTTAAATAAATGATTTCACAGAAAATTGAGTTTACACAATATCCCAATAACCTCACATGTAGTCAATGGGCCAAGTCATGTCTGGAGTTCAAATTTTGCCTCTTTAGCTTAGAACTGAAGCTACAATGCTAACATTATTAGCAAACACTAGAACTGTCCCCAGTATAACAGATCTGCTATTTACAATCGTCCTGAATTACAGGACTGATCTCAGATGAGACTATATATAGATATGATGATGATGATGATGATGATCCTTCATCAGACATTCAGCTACACAGTGAAGTTTTGTTCCTTTTTTATAGCTGACAGTATACTGCCCTAAACTACATCCACAAGACTATACACTCTTATTTAAGGGCATTTTCACATCTGAAAGTCTAGAGCAAGGTTTGAACCAAGGGTTTGTCTTTTTGTTACACTGCATACATTTGGATTTATATCATTCCTGATAGTTTTGGTTTCACACTGCAGTTTAGCGAGTGTACTGAAGATCCATTGTCATCATCTATGTGGACTGTGTCTCCCGATACTTGACAGTGATTAGTTTGTAGAACAATGTGCGTCTAATGTCAGTGTGTTAATTCAGTAGATAGCCTTTCCTAGACACAATGAACAGATTCATTTCATATCATTGAATTTGCCAAATGAACACACCTGTCCTGCTTCTCCTCTCCCTGTAAACTTCCACAGCTCATTTCTGCTGCTTTTCAGTTCTTTCTTTTCTTCTCTTGTTAAATGGGAGACAATACACTGCCTCAACTCCAAGTAATTGGTCTGAAAGTATGAACTATTCAAAAAAGTGTTTTCACTCTGCAAGTGAACCAAAGTGTGGTTCAAGTTTAGACCAAATTTTGGTCTGATGCACCACACCTCCTATTTTGATTTGAACCAAACCAGGGGGGATTCTAGGAACAGAGCGTTAGGGGTGATAGTGAGCCTAGCACCCCCGCAGACTCCACATGGATCCATCACCCTACAGTGGGTAATGAAGCTACATCATTTTCTCTCTCACCTGAATTTCCTCTTATTCGCTAAACATGAGGAGAGCTGTTAATGATCATGTGTTGGTACTGACTGAGTGATAAAGTACAAAAATCATCAGAACTAACTTCACTTACTGAACTCACCTGCACTGAATGTGTGTATGCAGGGTTTCAGGAAGAGACACAGGGGAGGAGGAGAGAGAATGGGTTATACCATATGTGAAGCAGCGAAAAGAGGGATGGATTGTTGTATTTTCCTTGTTAAATAATTAGTTTGAACCATATGTACTTTTTATTGATTTTTTTACATTAAAAATCAGCTTTTGAGATAAACTTACATTAAAAAATCCTGAAAATGGTTTGAAACAATTGAGAGATGCTGTATAACAACAGTTGGGCAATGAACTGCTGGAACTGTGAGGCTCATGCTGCAAACAAAGATGTCAGACTGATCATCTATCTTTGTTTTTTTCTTATTATTATTATTTATTTATTTAATTATTGCTTGATTACATGCTGCTTTAGAACAGAAAGACTGTTGATCATTGTTGATCAAGAACAGGCTCTGTAGCATCTTCCAAAGTGTTTAGCTAAAGTTTGCAAACAGCTCTACACTTTTATAAACCAAGATCTATAAATGTTTCCTTAATTCTGAACACGTGGAAGCTCTTTAAACTTAAGAAAGGGACTTTGCCACTGCACATCTCCTTTACTAAAATAAAGGAAGAAAGAAACTCCATTAATAGTGGTTCTGGTGTGACATCGTTCTTCATTTTTAAGACAGTAGGTGGGGGAAAAAGTGTCAAAATGACAAGATAAGTAACGAGTATCTCCAAAAAGTTTCACAGCTGCAGTTGATCAAACTTTACATATTCGTAACTGTCGTTTTTGTTTGAAAATGAGACAGAGATTGATAGTAAAGATGCTTTATAATATCTGTCAGTGAGTGAAACATTCTTTCTTTAGCAGTGGTGCTGACTGAACTTTTGCGTCTCTCTACCTCCTGACAGGCTTCCGATCAGTCCCTAGATTACGAAAGGCAGAGCAGGATCACAGCAGCTTTTCCAGCTGAGGAGCTAATGATCTCCCAGCCTCAAAGCCAGAAGACCTCAGTGCTGCTGTACACTCCCACTCTGTGTTTTACTCTGCCTTGTAAACTGTCAGTCCAGGCATATGATAATCACTAAATGGCGAATAAAAGGCTGATACAATCACCCTGAGGACTCACAATGCGAAGATTCACAAGCCCTTTTGCTCTGATTCTCACCAGAATAATGCAGCAATTCTGACGAGGGCTTTGATGGCTTATTTATCCTGGCAGCAGAGGTATTTTATTAAGTCTCAAAGAAGCTTATCGCTTTGCACGGCTGTTGTTTTTTTGTGGAACAAATGCATCAGGGATTCATACACATAATTTACACTGAATGTCGATTTCATCATTAAATGGGAGGCTTTCTATCCTGCTATAGTCTCTGGGGTTCATCTGCAATAAGACCTTTTTCTGTAGCACAGTATCACAATACATCTATACTAACAAGGACTGCTACAGAAAACTGCTAAAGAATGAAGCAGGTACAATTACAAACATTTCATGGTATGAAGTACACGCAGTACATGTACAGTAAACCTCTGTGCAAGGATATTACATTTTTTCCATATCACCTCTGTACAAAATGACATGACTAAAACTTTAGTTTATTATGTAAGATAATGTAACAAGAATTCCAAATACATTTGGACCATTTCTGCTAGTCCATTCAATATGAAATGGTCACCCAATATAAACAGTAGTATGTGTTAATCAAATATAGAAGATAAAATATTAAGACACATCAACTCAACTGACCAGACAGGAAACAAATTAAATGTTTAGAACATTTGATTGTTTTGTGTTGTTACAACCGTGGTTGTTGGTACCCTTCCACAAATTTCTTCCCCCCCCCAAAAAAAAACAAAAAAAAAACAAAAACAAAAACAAAAAACCTTGAAACTCACCAAAGTAATTGGCATCCATGACTGATTAATCCATATTCAATAGAAATCAAACTTTTGATGTTTGATTCACACAATCCATCTGTTCACTCTGGGCTTGGTTTTCCTCTTGAGGCCATGTCAAGAGTTGGCTACAGTCCTGTAGTCTTTTAACTTCTTAGTATTTGAAATCTGATTTGTAATCATAGGAGCATCAAGCTGCTCAGAGATGGTCTTTACAGCCTTTAATTTAACATGCTTGTCTATCATTTTCTTTGTCATTTCCCTGAAATCTCTACTTTGCTTTCTCTAGGCCATGTTCAGTGTGGTTTACACAATACCAAACAGCTAAGTGACTACATTTCTCCATTTAAACAGACAGAATGCACTTTTTAAATGGTCACTGAACAAGCTCTTATATAATAAGAAACAATAAAAGGTCTGCAACACAGTTACATCGAGTTTAGTAACTTCAGTTAAATAAACTGTAGTGTTAGCAGTGAATGCTTACTTTAAATTCAAATAAATGCCTGCCAAGTGTTGCAGGTTGTTTTTTCCTCTTTGCTTTAAAGGCAGAATTTACTGCATGAAACATTACTGGTAATGCTTCAGGTCAGATCAGATTGTAATGTTTGTAATGTTACTGTTAATGCTATCAGACTTTTTCTTATAATGAACGCTCATTATTTGAAGATGTATAATACATGAAGCCAGTCTGAGTGAAAAACATTACAGTATTGACTTTGACCATGTAGAAACTTAAGTGTTCCCTGAAACTTGAAACACAATTTTCAAATGCTTTTAAACATGCATTTATGTCTTTTTTTAATTGAAGGCCTGTTGCATTTCTCCTTTTTTTGTGAAACTGATAAAACATTAGCTTCTTTGAGGGCCTAAGAGTATTTTTGTGTATTTTGTGGCTTGGTGGTTAGCATATGCACCACTCAGCAGAGAGGTCTTGGGTTCTATGTTCTGCCTGTGTCTACCTGGGTTTCTAATGGTCTCCTCACAAAGTCTGAAAATGTGGAGAAATGTGGCAAATTGTTTACTCTAAATTGCCCGGGCGTGTGTGCCTGGCAATAGATTGGTGGTACTTTTACAGTTATTCCATCCATTATCTTTCAATTAATCCTACTTTTATAGTCATTAACGGGGCAAAATAAAGCGTATTATGAAGGTTCTATGAGATGTAGAATGCAGATTTAACTTGTTAAAATTAAATAAACTCTACTAAAAAGCACATGAAGTAAAATCTACCCCAAAAAGTCAGCGCAAATTGTTGCTTCAATATTTTTGAGTAAATGTCTTCACTGTGGCTGATTATAAGATTTAACACATGTGTAATACAAATTAAACAGTTAATTGGAAATCACTCACAGTTTTTATGATCGTTTCTAGGCACACCAATAAATCTGTTCAGGCAGTATTAGAATATCTTTGTAGAATAAGCAATACTTTCTTCACACTTTCTTTACTTTACATTATATCAAAGACATGCAAGTATACACAAAATAATTGCTGTTAAAAGTATTGCACAAAATTTCAATCCAGCACAGTTTTTGTAACATTCAGCAAATCTTTCCACATGGTTCACTAGCTCTCCAGTCTCAGTTTTTGTGTTGGAAAAAAGTCCAGTGTTCATCATCAACCCTGGATTGGTAAATAGGAAACAAACAAAGAACCTTGGACTGACAAACACAACACTCTTCCGTCCAATCCTCAACAACAGGGGGCATTCTTTTGGTGTGCAAGCTAGTGTTGTTAAGTTGGCAATGCATGTCCATGAATTTGGGGAGGGAGGGGGATCTTCTGAAGGACCACTGATGGAGGGGTGTGTTTGTTTTGTTGTTGAGTGCAAATATCAACAAGTCCTTCCTCAGAATTGTGTATAGCACCTTTAATGAGCTATAAGAGTACCAACAAATTTGAGTTTCAATACATTCATAGGGACAATAGTCCCAACACAGCTTGAGCACAACTGTTGTCAATCACTTTACTTTATCCCCCTTTTTGTAAATGAGAAGGAGGATAAGTGCACTGAATTTATGTTTCACCTAGGTCCTGCCTGAAAAGATAAGTCAAGCTGTCTTTATTTTCTTTCCTCAGTATAACTGGTATACGTTGGCATGAAATATTGTTGTTCAGGCCCCAAGTGCAGCATACATCAACTGAATGTTACACAGCACAACACAAAGTGCAGATAAACAACACAGCAGTGTGTACCCAGTCATGCAGCAAGTATAATATATTCAGTATGTTACAGAACAATAAGCACAATACATTTTTTTTTACAAAAATACAAGAAATACGAGAAATACAAGTACACATATTAGACATAGTAAGAGCATGGACAGAACTGCATGAATGGGATGTTGATGGGAGGTTTAGCAGCATAAAGGATGGAGATTGTAGACACTATAAACTGCAGGAGTCATGGAGACATGTCACATAGCAGCATTTTCGAGATTAAGAAGTGTATAGCAGCATTCAGATTCAAAGTGCAGTATTCAGTGTTGCAGCAGGGATTGTTGTTCAGAGTTTGTGTTTTGGGAGGCAGCAGTGTGTTCAGTAGTCTGACAGGACTCTTCAGGCCATGGCAGAATGAAAGAGAGACTGTGCAGTACAGAGTTCAGGAGAAGGACAATAAAGCAGCGTGACCTGGCCATATGAGAATGCTTCGATTTTAAGGAAGCGCATGTCAAGAGCCAACAAGTGGAAGACCTGATCTGGTTTTCAGGTGTGTGGTTCTGACCCATAATGCACATCGGAGGTGAACCTTAGACAAGTTTCTTTTTAGAAATGGACTTTTTATGTTTAATAAAAAGTTTTTAAAAAAAAAAAAATAAAAAAAAAAATTTTAATAAAAAAAAACAAAAAAAAAAAACAATTTTTTCAATTTAACATTTTTTTTTATAAAAATGATTCAATGTAATGTATACTATTATTTCATTGTTTTACCATTTTGGAAATGAAAAGCAAAAGAATAATCTACATAGAGGCATGATATATTTATTTAATTAATTAATCAACAATGAATCAATCTACTATTTCAGTACTAACCAAGTTTATTTGTCTAATATTAAATTTTCTATTTGTTCTCTTTGAAAAAGTCATTAATATTACATTACATTAATTAAATACATTAAAACATAAGTCTGTAGATTTAAAACAAGCCGTATAATCTTTACATCCAAGGCTGGTCCTTACAACATTAATACTATGCAGTATATTGTAAAATACTTCATACTAATATGGTGAAACAATACAGTTGCAATACAATGATGTCACTGTGGAAGTGAAATCACTGTGGAGAAAGTGCTTATCAACTTTGTTCTCTTGTACTTCTTGAGAAACCCAACCAGTGAAATTTTCTGATTTTTTTTCCCTAAACAAGACCTGCAAAGTGTTAGATGCATGCTCCCTCCTTCCCAAAACAAGCATATCCTGATCCCCAATCATATTGGTGGTCTTTCACAAACAGACCCCTGCTGCCAGTGCAAATGAGAACACTGCTTGGAGAAGCCCAGGTCACATCCCACAGCCACTAGATTTGAGAAGCTGCTCAGAATCCTGAGCAATCTGCAGTAGTACTGTTTGAAATGAGCACGATATGTAATAGACAACAGTAGGCTGGAAGAAAAATTCCGCATGAAAAAAGTGAGAACAATAATAATTCTCTCTGCTGCATTTTACAAGCCAAACCCTTGGGGGTATGTTGCAAAGTCTACAGAGTTCTACATGAGAGAAGGTGAAGGTCAAAATATTCCCTAGACGTAAATGCATGTGCATATTCCAAAGGCAGGAACATATGCATCTGTTCATTTCTGATGCACTGTCCAGTATCTAGACTCTATATTGAATTAGTGAATTCTGAATTATGGTGAACCTATTGCTGGCACAGGCTGGTCAGCTTGTATGATCTCTGTAGAAAAACACTGTTAATAGAATGGGACACTATGCAGACAGCCTTACATGAGCCTAAGGTCACCATTGCCCAACCAATGGTAACAGAATCATAAAGCCTTTCAAGACTGGATTGTGGAACTGCATTGTCTGTAGTGAAGTAGACCCATTCAGTACCATTGTGATGAGCTGAAGTGGAGTTTGTGATCCAAAACAAATAATTTGACATCAGTTCCTGACCTTGCTAACAACATTATTATTTATTGCAATCAAATATTCACAGCAATGTTGCAGTAACTAGTTTAAAGCCTTCTTAGAAGAACAGAAAACTTTTGATTTAAGAAGAAATATTGCACAAGCTAGCAACTACATAATTTTGGACATTTATCATGCCCAGCACAAAGTAACAAGCATTGTAACTAATGCATATTTCCTTAGCCTATATTCATGTATTAATATGGTTTTGTTGATGAGAATGTCAAGTGCCAAGCTGGATTAATGAATACTTGAATTGAAGTATGCCAAGTTAATTACATGCAAAAATACAGCATGCCTTTCAGAGCAGCACAGCGTTGCTTGATCTCCTCAGTGCTGTTACACACACATAAATAATCTATACAAAAAGTTAATGGCCATTTGTTAAAGAATCCCCCTCTCCAGGAGGTTTTTTTATGTCAAGTATCTTGATCGTTTTAAATTAGCTCGGAGCAAGTAGGGGGAGAAGTGAGAAGAAAAATTATGCTTTGATGCTAAATTGTTGATGCAGCTTTCCTTGAAATGTGAAATTTCTCTAGGGTGTCCCACATCCTGACATGCAAGGAATAACAACCATTGCAGTGGAACTGAACAAAGCTGCCTTACAGGCCCATGTGAAGGTATCTCCTACTACCTTGGGTAACTGTTTTGTCATGCTGCATTCTGCTGAGCACACCAGGACATGGGTGGTGCGAATGTTTGGACCCCTACCCCCCTTCTTCCCTGCCAAATTTGAGCCCCTGTTGTTCATAGAGGCTCTTCTGCCAGGGTTCCTGTGTGAAATGAATGTTTATCAGCAAGGCCATTTGAGCAATGGTGACCCAGTCTTTCTCAAGCCAAGCTGCTGGATCTGTAGTTGGCCCCATGCCCAGCCAGCCACGCTTTACCTCCCACATCACATCACCCTGCATGTGGGATCACATTAAGAAAGCACCAAGTAAGGTGCTGAAACACTTTTTCACTATGCAGCTTACAGGATCTCAAACTTGAGACAATCCTAGGAGAAAAGAAGGCCCATTAAATTTTCTATTTTACCTGCAGGTTCTGCAGGCCTTATCAGAAGTGAAGCCACATCATCCATATTGTTTCACACTAAGCATTGCAGTAATCAAATTACGAGGAAATTACCCTGAGCTGTAGAGCAGTCTCGAAGCAGGCCATCTGTTTGTTGTATGTTATGAGCTATAATCAACAACCATTTACATACGGGGCTCTGTGATCTGCAAAAAAAGCCCCAGTCACTTGTGCAGTTCTTAATAACACAGAACAACAGCTATGGCCAATGGCAGACATCTCCTTAGTGCATTATAATGTAGGTCACTTGAGAATCCCTGCACTGCAAGGAGGTGAAGACACAGAAGAGGTTGCTAGTGCCCTCTAGCAGTACTTATGATCATCCTTTCTCGTTCATAGGCATCCCAAAATGACCTTACTTTGGATATAAAAAACATAAAGCTCTTTGAACACTAGACTATAGGATTCTGTTTCATTTTTCTCCTCTGATTTAATCACGCCTCAAACCAAAAGATGTACTTCACACGACAGAGCCACATCACTGGATATCCGCGTCGTGGCTAACAGTTTTAGCAGACAGGCGCTTAACGGTTAAACCGTTGCCGTAGCAAACAGGCAGCAGGTGGAGAAGGAAGCATTCAGTCCACCTGTTTTCAGACAGACCACGCCCCCTGCCTTGTGATTAGCTTGTAGTTCTGATTTAAATACAGCCCGATAAAACCAATTCGGCTTTCTGTTTGCAAGAGCTGGCCAATCAGCACGCGCAATGGGCGGAGCTCTCCAGAAAACAGGTAGGGAAAAAAATAACGTACATCAGCCTGCTTGCCTGTGAACGAAACGCTGTCGACAACTTGAGACAGCGGTTAAACGGATCTGAGGGACGGTGGAATCTTCATTTCTTACAGGAACTATGACTCGTTAACATTTTCCCATGTATTTCGCCGATTTACTTCAAGTGGAGGCACACAAAACTGGAACCGTTGAAGTGTACCGAGTAGCTTGACGTTTTTTCCTCACATTTTTTTGACAAGTTAGCCGTTTGTACTGAATTGGTCTCTGAACGGGATGAGCAGGATGCTCGGGTTTCTCTGCCGTCTGAGGAACATGGAAAGACGACCACGGTGAACCTCGTTAACCGTCTATTACTGGATAAATGACTGAGCAAAGTGTGTTTGACTCCAGCGGACCAAGCCAGCGGCTGCATGGGAAATGAACGTGGCCGGCAAACATCAACCCGATCTGTTAGAGCGACCTGCCAGCCTTTTAGTACCAACATGGGTAAGGAAAGCCTGGCACTCCTGAAACATGTTTCATCTGACTCTTCTGCTTGTAATGGACGTAAACAGAACCCCTTTCTATAAAACGTGAACTAATTATCTCCTTACTTACATAGCATTAACTAACATAACTTATCTGATTAACTTTAATACCTGAGCTGATCGTGGTGCTTTAATAGTCAAACTTCAATAAAATGAACATGAATTTAAAAATATAAACTGCGTATATGCAGGAAGGACTGAATTAAAGCTAATAAAAAAGTGTTTATCTCAAGATGCCTGATTAGAAATGGAGCTTCCTGAGTTTTTTATCTGACACAACTGGATGTTTATTGCTGAGATTTAAGAAAGACATCTTGGTTTCACTCCCAAACCAAAAAAATGCTAATATTTAAGGCTAAATCTGAAATATTCTACAATATACACTATACAAGATATTATTCAGTGAGATTTGAATTCATATTTCTTTCTGTGTATGATGTGTGCAAACTAAATTTGAGCAGTAAAGGCAAATATTGTATGTCAAGGCAAGGGATTCGTCATCATAACCACTGTCTCAACCAGATTTATATGTTGGAAAGAGAGAGAGAGCTCTAGCTTGTGATGACCTCTGACTAGAATATAAATAATTTGTGCAAAAGAAATACTATATAACTAATACATGTATATGCTGAAGTACAGGGTTTGTGTAAAATGATTTTTCTCCAAAATCCAAATAAAAATATAGTCATAGCATTTATTTGCAGAAAATGACAACAAAACAAAATAGCCAGAGATGCTGTGTTCAGACCTCAACTAATGCTAAGAAAACACGTTCACGTTCATTTCAAATCACACAGTATTATTGTTTCAACTCTGGATGAGTTCAGATCAATATTTAGTGGAGGAACCCTGATTTGGCGTGATCTCCAGCATTACTGTTGGGTGACTTTGTGTCACTCCTGGTGCAAAAAATCAAGCAGCTCAGCTTTGTTTGATGGCTTGTACCATCCATCATCCTCTTGATCTCATTCCAGAGGTTTTCAATGGAGTTCAGTTCTGGAGATTGGGCTGGACATTTGGGGTGGCCTCTTTTTCTTCTTTTTTCCCAGAGTTGTATAAACAGTGTGCTCCCAAATAACATGAGACATATGTTGGTAATATGATGCTGGAACTTACAAACACCCCCAAGCTATGCCAATTTACAGTGCAGCATCATTTCTCTGTTTTTGTGTGAGTGTTCTGCTTTCCCACGTCCCTCTTTGGAGAGATATTATTTGACAGTGCATGGAATATTTGTATTTTCATTATCCTTAAAACAGACTCAGAGGTTTTTTTTTACATGAAAGCAGAACATGTTCTTGGGCATCTGCTTCAGAGGTAGCTTAAATGTGCGCTTTGTCAGCTTTTGCTCGTAATGCTCCTCATAAGGTGAGAAATTATATTCTAATAGTTAAGCCTTAAGGTGTATAAACTTGTGTCAGTGCTTGCTTTTTGTAGCTTAGTTATGGGGCTGTACTCATTTTCAGGGGCAGGAAAACCTGTAAGAAGGTCAAGCTCATCTTCAAGCACATACACACAAGAATCCTACAGTCCTACTGATCCTTGGTCAGTCATACCTGTTTAATTCCATGAATGTTAACTACATTAGACTTGCCAAAGTAAAAGAGCAAAGAAATCCATATTTATTAGTTAGAAAAATGACCCAAAAAGGCTTATTATTCAGGTTATTATTAATATTTAACCCAGCAATGTCAAAAGGTAGTAGAGACCAACATGCCTTCAGACTCTGATTTCAATTCACAAAGGACTTGGTAATTAGCTGATGAATCAGATGTGTTTTATGAGATAAAATGCAAAAATCATTAGCTTTGTGCTCCTCTAGGATTTAACATGTACAACTTTGAGGGTCAGTCTTCAGTACTTGGCCTTTAAGCCTAGTCTAATGGTGCTTCACCATTAAAAATGCTTTTAATCTAGGCTTAGGCTTGATCTGTGTCTGGGAAACAGTTAATCCATGATGAACTACCATTAGAGTGGGATGTGAGAAGGCTAATGCACAGTTCCCCTGACAATCAGGCATTGAACTATGGAGGGGAGATGGGATGCTGCAGAAGTTTTCATGACTGTGATTGAAAAGATGCCCTTTGATTGCCGACCGATGATTGAAGAGGAATATGACGGTCACTGTTGACAGGGAACTTTGAAATAAAAAGGGCAAAGGCATAGGGGTCCCTGCAAAGCCCCATACCTTATAAGTACGTGCTTAGATATGCAATCAGGATTTTTCTTCATCCTTCAGCTTTCCTCTTAGGAGCAATGGTGTTAGAAGCCTTAAATAGCGCATGCTGGAGGTGCTGCAGCTCAAGGGAGGCTCTTATGGCAGGCAGTGGCCAGCACTTACAAATGTGTGGGTTTCAGGTTATTTCGGTGTACCAGTGGCTAAGATTAGATACTTTTTGGCCAAGACAGCATTTTTCCTTAAGCACTGACACGCCTCAGTAGATCTGCATAGGTTGACGTTATTTAATGACCAGTTTGATATTGCTGCAGCCTTTTCTGTGCATGACTATTCACTTAAAAATGAATCTGATTTGCGTCTGTAGATCTGGGAGACTGTAATTAATGGATTCCTGTCACATTATTCTTTAAAATCCAAGCCACGTTTATAACTGTCTTGTGTAAAGGATTGCTTTGTCATTTTTTGACCATTGTTCCTTAAACACTCCAGCAAATCTGTCATAAGAACATTTATTTGAAATAGTACATGACAGCAAAGCTTTTGAATAGTGAACATTCTAAGTGTACAATATTGATTAATCTACTTTTTAATCACTTGCTTTTCAAAGATGGGGCTTATATGGTTGAATTCTCATAGGTATTTACTTGTGGTTTGTTGAAATCATTTCTGTGCTGGTTTTATGTTGTTTAATATCTAGAGTTTTTAGTTAAAAAAAACAACTTTCGCCCAAAATAATAGATTTGTAAAGTTAAAAGCACAGGACAACAGTTCTAGAGTGTAAAATGTTATTTCTATAAAAACATAGCAAAGCAGAATATCTCTACAGCTATTTAAAAGCTCAACCAAGGGACCTGAAAGTTCATCCCAAACAGATATTCAAAGAGACATGTGAATGTTGTGGAAATACAAGTGGGATGAGTATTATTAATATAGGTGTAATGTTACATATTTTCGTAGTATTTTGAGATCTGCTTCTTAACAATATATGAAATTCTGTTAAGCAATGAATAATGTCCTTGTAAATGGTAGATTTCTTATTTATAAGGAAGCTTAGAAATATAACATGGTATTAAGATTGTTAATAGTATTAGTTTGTTGATTTAAGAGTTAAATTGTTATTTACTGTCCATCTGTCGGGTGCAGGCATACTTGAATTGCATTTATATTATTTTATGTCTCTTTTTAACTCATGCATGGCACAAATAATTTTACATTGAACAGATGTCCACTAGGTCATTGTGTTTGAAAGAGTGATAATCAGGGCTTGATCAATTATCAACCCTCACATATAATAACAGAATTTTAGCTCTTTTGTATTGCTGAAATCAGCACTTGAACTACATGCAAATAAAAGCGAAAAAATAAATTGCAGAAAAATAGCAAAAAACAACCCCAAATAACCTTCAACAGTCTGGCCTAGTGTCCCACCTACTGTATTACTTTGATTGGTTAAAATATGAACCACATTGAGTACATTCAACCAGATATATAATTATTTTTGCAACTGTCTAAAGCTCAAAGTACTTTATGTTTATAGTATTCTAATATTAAACTGTTTATTTAATGTAAGTTGTAAATAAGAGTTGCATGCTTGTAAATTTCTATACTACAAATGCCAAATTTATGGCAAATAAATATTAGTCCTAAATAGAGGTTATCAATATCCATAATTACTAATAATCAGTATCAGTGTCTGTACTGAAAAAGCATATTTGTTGACCCCTAGTCATAATACATTTCTGAGAAGTGTGGCATGGCCACATTCAGATAAACTCATGCAAGTGAAAGATTAAAAGTATTTGAATAAATATTATTCACATTTATGTAACTTTGCAAGTTAAAATATCCTATGTCATACAAAAGACCTCACACAATCTTTCACTTTTGAGAATCAAATGGTACGACTTTGTGTAACATTATAAATAAATTACTCAAAAACAATATTACAAATTATAAGATACTTTAAAATGACTACTACCAGATTAGCAAGACCAAAGCTAAAGTGGAATATTGTCATTCTTAATTGTCAATACATAAGAAAACAATTAAGAATTAGCAATTGTTCTGTTCTGTAACAGGATGTATAAATCTTCATAACAATATAGACGAGTACACTTACAGCTAAAATGCATGCAGATTTAATTTATTTTGATGTTAAAGCTGTGATGATATCAGATTTTAACTAGACAATTATGGTAAAAAGAAATCACCATAAGAATATTATTGCAGTATCTGAAGAAAATATAACATACTACAATAATAATAACAAACATAATAATCATGCTGTCAGTCAAATTTATTCTAAGAGTGTTTTTAATATAGTAAAAAATTGAAATATGGTAAAGTATCATGGTTAACTGCAAAATCAGGATTTTACATTTATATTTCCTAACTCAACAAATAAAAAATTACGAGAGCATTGTCACTGTGTAATTGTATATGTATAGTCATTTAAAAATTCTTGTAATGCTGAAAGTATGGTATTTCACCCTTCCTGTTTGTGGATAAGTATGAAACCCATGCAGTCAGTATTTTCCTGCAGTCATTAAATGACCAGTTTGTACACTCTGCATGCATCTTTTACTCTTCCTGATGCCTGACACATTTAAGGAGTACCTATATCCCTTATGTTTTTCAGGTCGATATACTTCATTGCCTTTCATTATAAACTGTAAGGAAGGTAATGTTTCTTAGTAACCTACATTTTATTATTACAAAAATGCAATGTATACCCTACATATCCTCACAAACATCTTGCACGACAAATGAATCATGGGATTTTTTGTCAATATGTTGTCATTTAGTCATAATTTCCTTCTGCTGCATTTTCCATCCATTCAGATAATGACTTGTGTTTACCTAAACATCACCTGAATGAAATGCCCACAGTAATAAATGCAGTTCACTCTGAACTGGAATTGAAGCTTCTAGGAGGCATGAATCATTTAGGATTGCAAGGAGACAGATGCATGGACTGCACGTTTGGATTCCCATGAGGAATTATGAAGTAAAACCCCTTGCCTATCTTTACATACAACAGGATAAATAGACCAATTTTCCTATTGCTGGCTGGTGCCCTTGTGAGAACTTCCAATACATAGTAATGACAGGAGATCTTGAAGGCGATATTCTACACAGTTGTTAAAAAATGATCATCTTATCTCATATCAGGCAATGACTAGCTGCCATTATGAAATGAATTCCAATATATATAACTGAAAATGACTAAATTTTTGCGAGATTAGGTGCTGTTGTCTTTGGCAGTTAGAACGTTTGCTAATCTGGGATCTCATGGTGATTGCGATGTCATCATGTTTATCTACTTATATAGCTTTATTTCTATCATTGTCAGGATAAGAAGTCATATGTTTCATAACAATTCCCCATGTGTTTTACTATGGTCCTGTTGAGTAATTCCGAGTGTGTACACAGGTCATTAGGTGTGCCATTTCACTGGCTTACGCTAATCCTCCTCCGTGGCTTTTAACATCACTATCTCACATACAGACAAGCTATAATGAAATCTCAGCTTGCAAATGATTCTGCAATTATTCCTGAGATCAGCTTTATCGTACTGTATTAACACTGTCCTGATATGTTTACTGACCCAATAAAAGGGACTCCCCACTTCCCCACTTCCCTTATTATTCCTCCCCCACCCCACCTCAGCTTTGCCTTTTCATTTCCATTTTGATTCAGGACAGGTATGAATTTTAATGCACACCATTGCATTTTAAGCCTTATTGTGACACATCTCACCTATATTTTGATGTTCTTAAAGAAAAAGAAAATGATTGTGAAGGAAATGCTAGTGATTATGATGACATTTGTGATGAAATCATTTGTCTTTTCATAAGCAAATGCACCCCTTTGTCAGGTTTCATAAAAAAATATTTGATACTGTGGAGGCCTTGCAACTAAAATTTCATTAAGTTGTGCACATGGAGATGGAAGGCTAGATTCATGAATAGTATTATGTGGAATGAAAACATTGAAAATTACTATGCAGTGCTTTTCACGTGTCTATAATGTATTGCAGGCAGGGACAGACTGATATTTGTACTCATATGACACTTCAGCTGGTGAAACTGAGCTTGACTGGTATTCTCTTGAAGACTGTAGTTTAGGCATCGTTGTTAGGCTGTAGAATGATCACTGAATTGTCTTATTGAGAATCGTGTAGACCCGTGGTCACCAACTTTCCTTCTGGAGATCTAACTTCCTGTAGGTTTCACTTTTAACCCAAATCTAAGACAATTCCTTCAGCAAATCAAGAACGTCTGAGACTTTGGTGGGTCAGGTGGGGATAATGATTGTTGAAGCTAAAGTCTGTATGAAGAGAGATTTCCAGGAGCACTGGTTTTCAGGAGAGTTTGGTGTCCACTAGTTTAGACCTTGAGAGATATACCAAGCCTGTGAATTTTGTAGTCAGAATTTATAATCTGACCAGGATCATAGAAACATGTTTATTGTCTGTACACTGTAATTTCAACTATCAAGCATGCTTTGTACCAAAGACCAGTCAGATGATGCTTTGAAAGAAGTTTAAAACTTTACATTATTATCAGCATTGCTGTCAGATTAGCTGTGATTGCAGCTGTCAAAATCAGATTTGGTGCAAATAAATTTATAGCTGACAAAACATGCCATTAATTTTGTGTGAAAGTTTTTTGTTGTTGTTTTTTTTATTAAGGTGCATATTTGTGTGCATGGAACAATTCAGCTGGTCTGGTAGTTTGCTTAAAGGAAAACATAAATCACACAAAAAATCTCTCATGCAAAGGACTGCTCAGCCTTTTTAGTCTGAAATGTTGTGTCCCAGGGCAATAGGCAATGTCAGAATGTGTTTAAAATGTTCTTAGTACTTTGATGTTGTTGGAAAAACTTGTATAGTCCTTTTCAGCTGGTTTGTATTATCAGTTCAGACATGCCCTAAAGGTTAGAGCAGCAGGCTTGGGACCAACAGGAAAATGGGGGAGGGATGTGATGAACGTCGCTTCATCCCCAAACATCCACTGCTGAAGTGCCCTTGAGCAAGGCCCAACTGCTCCCCAGGCACTGCAGCTAAGGTAGCTGCCCGCTGCTTTGACTATGTGTATGCTCACTGCCCCCTAGTGTTTATGTGCTCTGCTCACTGGTGTGTCTATATATGTATTCAGTGCAAAGATGGAAAACAAACCTCTTCTCCTTCGGTCTTCTTGGTTTTCAGATGTTGAGTATAGCAGTGGGGTGACCCTTGTCTTAGTTACAGTTTGTTTTTATCAGGATTATACCATGAGGGAATGCTTTAGTTTGAGAATGGGCACCTATCTATGCCATTGCTGTGGGAATCCCTGTTGGAGTTTGCTGTGAAAATCTATTAAACTCATTACAGCCTTGAGCTTCAAGGTGGCCATCAAGGCATATGATGTGTCACCATGCAATGGTTTGCCATTTTCTGGTACGTCAGAATTGGTGCACAGGCCAAAGTTCAGTAAAACGAGTTGAATAATTTTACACTCTTGTTGCTTGACATGACTATATGTCTTTGATATGCACTAGAAATAAATAGTTGTAGATGTGACAAGTTATGACTCTTTTTCCCTTTCAATAGCTTTTGTGGATTAAAATGTTGCTTTTTAATCTTGCAATAAAAGTGATTTTCACTTGTCCGAGCTGTGGAGAAAGATGATATTCTTGGCTAAGTGTGTGAGAATCAGCCCTGGAGGAATGTAACATTATCAGGCCTGATCTCCAGTCAGCAGTTGACCTCCACTCTCCTTCTAAAATTGCTTTGATTAAGGTGAGTCAGTGCCCAGATTCTCAGACAAGATGCTGTGGCAATCTTTCCTGCATAAATCAAAAAGCACTACTTGTTTTTTATTAATTAGAAACAGTTTGCAGGTTATTTAGTTGTTTAAAAAATATCTTCAAGTTGACATGATGTGTTTGTTTTCTTATATTTGTACTATCTGTCAGACAGAAGAAAAACAAGAGGAAATGTCAGTAGAGGCATGACACTTCTGCTTGGATGAATTTACCACATCCACTCCTCATCAACTCCCAGGTTTCTTGGGCTGCAAGCTGTTGCAATGTGTAGCATGGAAAACAATGTACTTTAGCAGTGATTTTATGCAGTAAGACCTTTTCTCTTTTGTGCATCTCTTGATTCCATACTGTCTATAACTTTTAAAATGAAATAAAAGACAGATCAGGTCTGGCAAAGTGCTGCAAAACTGTCCACTCAGTGGCTCAATCCAGAATAGAGGTTGATTAATATTTTAATTCTTGGGCTGATACCAGTCATAATTACTAGTAGAAAAGGAGACAGATATCTGTGGCTAGTATTATTTTTTTAGTTGAGTTAAATGGTGAACAAAATTCCTACATTAAATATATTAAGTGAACATAATGTTAAAATTACAAACACAAAACATTTAAAAATAAAGTATATGTACATGCTTTTAATATTTAGATATAAAAATTGCACATTTAAAATAAGCTTTGTATAGATAAAAATAAATGGATAAATAGCTTATTTAAACAATAAAAGTCACATTGTGCACAATACAAAGTGTAATAAGCACTTATATTTAACTTTCATTAAATGTTTTGAATTACTCTTATGCATTATTTGTGCATTCATGTTATTGTCTTTTTCAATTTTAAGTATTGGTTGTAAAGCAAACACAGGCAATCATTCTAATGGTAATGTATAAATCCACCACACATTAAAAGCAATTTACAGATGGCAGAATGTGACCAAACAAAGAAAAAATAGTGAAATTGCACTTGTTTTCTTCCATGAAGTAAGCTTACTCCCACTAAGTAAATGTGCTATTTCATGCAGGTTGAATTCTACATGCACTAGTCTTGTTTGTTTGGCAGCAGTGGACTGTGATTTGCCAAAACAGTGCTCTAAAGCTTAGGTGATGCTCTAAATCTACATATAACACTGCTTGTAATAATGAGTGAGTGAAGTTGTTGTGGAGTAAATGTGCTTTTTGATAAATGACCGCCTCACATGTGCACTGATACATCTGGTATAGAAGTAAATACATTACCAAGCAAAAGTATTTCACCCCTTTAAGTCATCAGAATTGTTATACTTTCAAATCAGTATGCTCTTAAGTAAATTTTTACAATCTGGATAAAAAAGTCAAACAATTTATGCAAAAAGTTGTCTTTAATGACATTCTTTAATATAAGTGGTATACATTACATCTTAACTGGTATACACAGGAAAATTTCCATGACTTTGAATACATCCCAGAGAACCGTTAATCCATTCATTATCTAATTGAAAGAGTATAAGTAATTCTGATAACCTTTGGAAAATTGGCTTTAAAGGCAAAACACCAAATCATGTAAACATAACAAACACTTCAGTGGTGAGGATGAGTGGGTGACGATCTTAGCTTTTGATTAGAAATAGTCTAGATAAATTCTAGAAATAAGTTAACTTATTTAACTTAAAATATTGTTGTTTTGCACTGCCCACTGATATCCACAGATTTGGAACCTGTTATGCACACTATATTCATGATGTAGACATTGGAACATGTTTCACTCTCAAACTATCTAGTGACTCCAAAATATAATTCACATACTCAGTATATACTGACAAAAACGTATTGCATCTATGCATTAAACATGTGTGACCTATGTGTCTATATGTTTGTCTTTATGGCTTCATGGTTCAGACATTGCAATTCATAAACCAATCCATACTACATCACTGAAAGATTATAACCAGGTTGCCATGTGTGTTGTGCAGACAGCGAGTCATAGCACTGTCAGCAGGACTTGCTTTTAGCTTTACTTAGCACTGCTGTTTGTTGGTGCATATATATATATATATATATATATATATATATATATATATATAGACATGTTCTACCATGAAATTATTATTACTGAAAGAAACGGTGCTTTGTGAGATTAAAAATGTACTAGTACATCTTCAAAAACTAGAAAAGCAGCATGTCCTTGTGCAAACTTAAGCAATGCAAAGGTTTCATAAAACCTAATGTAGCCCATCTCAAACAACACCCCACAATTTCTGAGTTTCATGGTTTTCACAAAAAAAAGGCAAATTGGAGACCTTTGGAAGAGACCTGTATCTGCAGTACATTTTAGTTTTGCATGTTCATTTTTCCATTTTTAAATACTGTATTAAAACCATTGTACCATTATACTCTGGGGTGGAAATGACCAGGGTTTTACAGAGTTTCATAGTTGACTGGAAGTTACTAACAAAACTTTACAGTCTTAGAGATGGACCAATATAACATTTTCAGATCCAATTTGATAACCAATAATTAATAAAGGATAAATGCTGATACTGATATGCAGATCATTTCAATTATTTTGATGAAATGTAAAATTCACATTGTCATAGCCATTACAGTGAGTCGCAAAGTAAGGAATCATACCATAGATGAGAGTAATTTCCTGTATATAGTAGTTAAATAGATGTTCAAAATCTTTCCACCTGCAACTGAGACCCATTTCCCCAATTGCTTATATTCTTTATAAAATTCACAAATTCCCACATCTACACATAGTACCATTTAAAAGCAAACAATCTGCTCTTACAGATAATTTCAGTGAGAAACAAAGCCAAAATGAATGATGAATATGTGGGTGAGGGAGCAAAACATGGGTGGACGCATTTTTTTCCCCCGCAAAATTAGTTGCAAGTCACCAATGTAAACCAGATGGATGAATGATAACTGGGACAAAATCCCCCCCCCCACAAAAA
>BRDA01004436.1:0-13291 GCA_036984385.1 Crenuchus spilurus
GCCAAGTACTGAACAACCACATGTGTATTAGTAGTTAAACCATTTAATAATAATAATAATAATAATTATAATAATAATAATAATAATAATAATAATAATAATAATTATTATTATTATTATTATTAATAGCATGATGGGTGTGCCTTTGCTGGATGGGTAATGGCAAATGTAGACCACATTCATATAAAAATATTGAAATAAACACAAGTTTATTCAAGATGATCTCATAACACACCTCCCCTGCGCTGCTGAACAAGCTTGAACTTGCTTTACCAACATGGTGCAAGTACAACTGTGTGACATCATCAGAATACTTTCTATAGAAATGAAGCCAAAGTCTGCACATAGAACTACAGAGCACTACTTACACAGTAGGTAAGAACAGTTTGTTCATATATGCAGTATTCATCAGACCGTGTACAAATATATCAAGAGAATGTAAAAAAAGATAAAAGGACAATAATAAATATAATATATAAAAATAAGAAGAGATAAGGATGAAGAGATTATTGTGCAAAAATAAAAATACAAATATACAAATGTACAAACGTATGTATGTGGTTAAATTATAAACATGGATGGTGGAGTGTAAGCGTGCATAGTAGACTGGAAGTGTGTGTGTGTATGCATGTGTGTTTGGGTAGTCCATGGTGTGAGTGCTTGTACTATTGTCTAGAGTTCAGAGTCTGCATGGCCTGTGGGAAGAAAATCCTCCTCATCTTTTCTGTGTTTGCCTTCAGGGTGCAAAAACGCCTGGCAACAGAAAGAAGAGTCCATTGTTGGGATGGCCATTCAATTCAATTTTTTATTGTCATTATACTGAAACAGAGTCGAACAGTACAACGAAACACTTTTAGGCCAGTCTCCAGTGCAGTTACAAACAACATAGTGCAAGACAGGACATAGTGCAAGACAGGACAGAACTATAGTGAGGTACAATGGTAGAGGTATACAGTTGTATACATTAAGTGCAGTAGTGAACTGTTAATATACATGTCCAAGTATAGTTATTATAGGTATTAAGGGGAGTGTGGGACAGGGAATAACAACATAGCAGAATGTGGACAAGGTTAAAGTGCATGATGTATACAGTCTCTGGGCTGGTGGTGATCTGAGAAGTTATGGGGGGGAGGACAGATGTCAGACTGTTAATCAGGTTGAGGTTGGTGTAGAGAAGTGTGAACAGAGGTCAGTCCATGTGTTTTCAGGTTGTGAGTGGTGTAGCTGGTGACACCAGTTTAACAGCGTGGGGGAAAAAGCTGTTTCTGAGCCTGGTGATTCTGGCTCTGATGTTCCTGTACTTCCTTCCAGATGGCAGAGGCTGGAACAGGGATGAACCATGGTCTATCAGTAGTACAATATACTGTATATGTGACCCTGTCTGGGAAGCCCAGCCAAAGTTGCTGGTTAACTTATTGAGATATTGTGCTGTAAATGAAAGAAAGTTGTCACAAATGTCTATCGTATTACATGTTTGTATCAAAAACAAAATTTAAACTCACCCAAAAAGTTTTTATTTATTTATTTATTTATTTATTTATTTATTTTGCAGTAAGCCATTCACAGAATTTGCAGATTTTACCTGAAAAATAGTTTTTCGTAACCCCATGAATTCTGATGTAGAACTACTTCTACCGCGAATGTACACAAGCTTGTTAGGTGTCATTCGGCTCCTAAACTACTTCTCTTCAATGTAGAAATGTATTTGAGCTCATATATCCATCCACCAAACGTGAGCAGGTCAGATATTTTCAGCTGATGTAAACAGAGCGACTTTAGCTAGCTTTGTCTTTCAGTCTCCATTTCTGTTAGATTTGGATTTATTTGGATAAATTTGTAAGTGTGTCTTGTGACACAAATAATCTGAGTTGAGTTTCAGTGTGCTATGTGTCAGCAAATATAAGCGACAATTGGCTGAAAATGGATGTTAACAGTACTTTCCAAATATGCATGTAACTCATGTTTGAAAAAAAAAGACTGATCGGGTTTTCCCAGACAGGCTCACATAAAGTCCATCATTAGTACACATATAGTTACCCACAGTGCAGCAGAAATATAGTGTGTAACTGATGTTCACTAAAACAGTGCATCTCAGTTTCCTCACCTAACAAAGATGGTGGACAAATCCACCAACATGAAAGTCGTGTATAACTATGATACATTATTATATAATTATTCAGTCATTAATCTTACTCATAAAATGTAAACAAGAAAGTACCTTTCAAATCAAATATTAGTTTTTATAGTGAATGTGTGATGTCACAGATCAAATGATATTAGTATGGTGGCAGATTTAGTGTGTCTGAGGTTGTGTGGATACCACACACACTCACTTACTGAGAAAGATGCTGCTTGACTGGTCCAGCAGTGCCTACAGGTGCAAATGTAGTAATTACAGAGTCGGCCTCGTGCTAAAACTGTCCTAAAACTGGTAGCGTGTGTGTCCAGCTGTAGACTAAACAAGCCCAGAGAGGGCCTTGTGAGTTTCCTAATTTGGGATGTTAGAGCAGAGACAACACAATTACAGACCTTCAGTTCTTGTGAACATGAAACACATGAACTTCTATTTTTTATTAATGACTTGTGGGCCTCACTGACCTCAGCTGACCTTCATACAACTCAAACATATAAAAAGTATAATTAAGGGTTTCTGTGTTTATCATGTGTTCAGTGATCTCTGTCTTTATCTTTCGTACTGAAGCATCTATTTTAGACTGACTTAATCAGCACAACAGGATCTCTGTCCAGCTCATTTCCTGTTTGACTCTATAGGTGTGAAACATGGTCCTTCAGATACCCAGAAAAGGCACAATTAGAGTCCCTCATGCACGTCGTCTATAAACTTGTTTCTATGACTCATTTGTGGTTTCCTAAGATAGATTGTCTGTAGATATGCTGTTGCCGCATAAATGCCGCATTTAACCCATTCGTGCAGTGAAACACACTAGGCTGTGAGAATTTGTGCCCAAAGTGGTGGGCAGCCCTTATCCACCGGCGCCCGGGGAGCAGTTAGGGGGTTAGGTGCCTTGCTCAAGGGCACTTCAGTCATGTCTTGTCTGGGGATCGAACCAGCGACCTTCTGGTCACAAGACCAGATCCTTACCACTAGGCCATGGCTGCCCCCTGACTTGTTACAGATACAGTATTATGTCTGTGCCCAAACCAAACTTAAACACAGAAAATCTCAAACAGTGTCCCACAATAACTTAATCACTATTAAACCACCAGAATTAAAATTCAGTAAAATCACCTCATCACTAAAGCTCGGCCTACTCAATATAAGAGCACTTAACTCAAAAGCAGTCATTATGAATGAAATTATAATAGATCAGAAATTTGATGTTATATGTCTTAGTGAAACTTGTGTCTGAAAAGATTAATATTTAGCACTAAATCAAGCCACTCTACTTTAAATGGAGCCCCAGATTATTAGGCAAAGGGGGTGGATTATGTGTAATTAACATAAATACTTTAAATATTAACCTATGGCATGGCTACAAATTATTTTCCTTTTAAATGATGTACATGAACATCAAAGGCATAGGAAAGCTACCCTCTCATCCACTGTGGAAAAACCCCCCACACAGGCACCAAGCCAGGGTACTATGAGCAAGCCTACACCTGCCCGACAACTCTCACCTTGGGCAACTCCAGAGTAGAAAAGCGTCCAGCCCTTTTCAAGGAGATTGGTTCTAGATCCTAAGCTGTGCATTGATGTGAAGCCGAATATATCTATTTGGTATCTCTACACCTTACGCACCAGCTCAGGCTCCTTTCCGTGCAGAGAGTTTCTAGAGGTTCTGTGGTTGAGAAAAACCACAAGGTTCGAACAGCAACCTATGACTCAGTTCAACAAAGCCTGATCCCTCTAAACTCTTTTGACTATTTAAACTCTTCTCCCTGGACAAATGCATTCAAGTTCCACATATCACACATAATCAGGTAAGTATAAAATGTGTATATAAGATTTTGGCCACACCACAACACTGAGATGACTTTAGATAAAATAACAAATATATCCTTCTCACCTCTGATCAAGGTTGCTTATCTATTCTTGTGCGGCTTGATCTTAGTGCTGCCTTTGACACAATTGATCATAATATTCTACTAGAAAGACTAAATAACATGGTTGGAATCATAGGAACAGTCCTTTCATGGTTTATGTCTTACCTTACAGATCACTACCAGTTTGTTAAAGTAAGTAATGTCTCCTCTATTCATACAAAAATGAGAATTGGAATCCCCCAAGGCTCAATTTTAGGACCTCTATTATTCATACTATATATGCTGCCACTGAGCAGAGTTATTGCCAGACATGGCATTAGCTTTCATAGTTAATATACACACATAACCTCATGCTATAGATCTGTTTATATACTTCAGTTCTTGTGAACATAAAACACATACTAAACTTCTATTTGTTATTTATGGCTAATAGGTCTCACTGACCTCAGCTGACCTTTATACAACTCAAACAAATGTATAAAGCATGATTAATGGTATCTGTGATTATCATGTGTTCAGTGATCTCTGTCTTTATCTTTTGTACTGAAGCATCTATTTTAGTCTGACTTAATCAGCACAACAGGATCTCTATCCAGCACAGTTCCTGTTTGATTTTATAGGTGTGAAACATGACATGGTCCTGCAGATACTCAGAAAGTGCATAATTAGAGACCCTCATGCATGCATGTTGTCTATTATTATTATATTTGTTTCTATGACACGTTTGCGGTTTCCTAACAGAGAAGTTCTTTAGATATGCTGTTGCACAAAACATTAAAGACAAGAGAAATAGTGCACACCCAAAGTCCTCACTCACTACAAGACCTCTGTCAAGAAACACGAACACAAGGCCTTCAGTATTTCAGCAGAAAACCAAAAATATGTCATAGAAACAGAAAAATCACAGATTTGTCCATGAGGCACTCAAATCATGCTGCATTCTAATATCAGCAAGAACATGTTTCACAGCTGCAGAGTTGAACAGAAAAGCTGTGGACAGACAGATTGTGTAGGAAATTTTGTATTAGCTTGCTATCCATTAACAGTAGGTAATTGTATTGATTTTATTAATACATAATACAATATTAAGATATATAAGATTTATATTATATAATGAATAGTATATAATGTTCTAACACAGAGTCCGTCAAGGATAGCAATGAGTCCAGTCCACCCATGTGCAGAAAGCAGTCAGTTTGGGACATCCTGTCCAGATGAGATCATGTCCTCTTCTTTTCTTTTTCTTTGATTTAAATTTATTTCTCTCTTTTCCTGCTAATAAAATATTTTCCATTCAGCACTTGAGTTGTTTGTTGAGTTGCCACAACACAGATCATGTTAAAGTCAGATTAAAAGAGATGCTTCAGTACAAAAGACAAAAACAGATCACAGAATAAAAGATAAATACATAAATCCTTAACAATCATGTATAAATGAATTGGACTAAAACAAATGAAACTTTTTGTGCTATTTTTACAAAATAAATTGTGTCAAATTTTAACAAGAATAATTGTTTTGATCCACTTCAGTTCAGATGTTTAGTAGTGGCACAATATGACATCTTTTGTGTTCCTGGTCTGATTTCTTTAGTAAAGCAAAGACCCAAAAGACGTGAAAACATAAGCAGGAACAGTCTGCAGCCGATTTTATGTCATTAGTCTGAGAAATTCCACATTTTGTTGGCCCTGGGCTCGTCTTGATGAGATTTTCAGTCATTAGCTGTGGATTAAGTTCTTTCAGTGAAACATATTAAAACCTCAGCAGTACCCTCTTCCTCATCATTAGACTGTTCTGCATCTCTACTTTCTACATCTGGACCATAATCTGTGTGGTCTTCCAGTCTTGACCCTTCTTCTCTTGTGTTGTTTCACTGTTATTATCCTGGCCTTTCTCATCCTCATCACTGTCATGACCAAAGATGTGGAGACAGTTTATTGCTGTCACACAATGACATCAAGTCTTACATACCAGAACTGCAAGATTTTATATTATTCAAATAATTGTGTGATTATTTGCTAGAATGCTGAGAAGGGGGAATTTTATATTGGTGAAAGGTTCTAATAGAAGCCAAGGAAAGGAGTAAAGTGTGTGTCCACAACACTCAGTTAGGGGTGAGATGCTTTGAGATTCAGCTCATGGACATATGTCCTGACATTGTTCTTTAGAATTTGCTGATATAGTTTAGAATTCATTGTTCCATCAATGAAGGCAAGATGTCCTGGCCCAGATGCAGCAAAACAGGCTGAAACCATGATACTCCCACCACCAGGTCAATAAATGACCATATCTAATATTTTTATCTAATTTGATTTTGCTCTCTATATGTTTATAGGTTTGATGAAGTGTTGGGTCAAATTTATGCAGAAAATTCTAAAGAGTTTGCAAACATTCAAGTACAAGCTCTAATCCACATGGATCAACATTTAAAAAGCTTGACACATGTCCCTTCACATGTAATTAATCTAATGCATGACAGGTTACTTCTGAATTATTATCTAATGAACATTTCCACAATATTATGTTATGTTTTACTAGAGTTATTACACAAAGTGTATACAAACTTCAATCATTTTTGGCTTATAGCTCATGATAACCAGAATCTCACATTTTTAGAATATTTAATTTGGAGTTTCAGTCAACTAATATTCAAATATTAAATCAAAATTAAAACAAATGAAGGATTGAAATGTCCTTTACATGTAAATAATATAAAATGTAATAGATGTTCCTTTCATTCAATGTTTATAACTGATTTATTATGGCCTTAAATGTTTTTTTTTTTTTTTAACAAAGACAATATGACACACAAAACTCAATCAGCCTCAGTTTTATTTGAAATGAAATCCAGACAAAACACACCACAGGGATTCATCAGGTGAGTAAAACCACAAACACTGAAATGATTTACAATAATAAAGACACTAATCTTATCAAATGTGTACAAAGTTATCAAATGTATATCAGATAAATGACAGAAGTTATGATGTAGTACATACATCACTGAATAATAGATGTGAACAGTTGATTCAACCCAAACTTCTGGGTTTGGAACAAACTTTGACTAAACAGATCATGATTACATTTTTGTGTAGAAACACATGATTAAGAACCTGCTTTCCAAAGAGATTTTAACAAACACATTCATCACAATAAAGCATAATTATGACATGATTGATATATATTCTGTAGAAAACCTTCATCAACACACTGACTCCAAATTGAAAAAAAGGAAAATATGAACAATAGTAATAATTATGAATCCTCATTATTGATATTATAAATGATAGACAAAGATTCAAGGAAAACTTCCAAACATATACAACCTGAACTCCAAAGTCAAGGAACATCAGTATTTGATGGCACTTTTTGAGTGACGTTGGACTTAATGGAAGAAGAATCAAAAGGATGCAAGATTTGATTTGTTAATTAGCACTTTGTGCACTGCTGGGATAATTAATCTGAAATCTGATGAGTTGTGAGCATACGCTGTTTGATCTTAATCTAATAAACAGCAAATCTCACATGAAACGTGGAGGAGTTTGTTATGTTTTGGGTTTGCTTTTCTGAATCTGTCACATGGTGCCTTGTATCTGTGCAGGAAACAATGAAATCTCTACACTATCAATGCATTCTAGAGCAAAATGTACTGCCATGTGTCAGAAAGCTCTGTTTCAGTCACAGCTCATGAGTCCTCAAACATGATAATGACCCAAAACAGTTAAAAGCCCCCAAGAATGGCTAAGAACGGACCTTTTTAGTCCCTGTCTCTACTTTTCTTAACTCAACTACATACAAACGGATCCTTGCTCTGGTGTATGCACTGAGAAGAATATTGTTGGAAATCTTGTTCGGTTCCTGCTTGGTATCAGGGGAAACCACAATGACAATGTCCCTCTCTAGGCCAGAGAACTCAGAGATAGTGCCAAACACAACCACATCATGATCTATGTCCTCTAATTTGCCAATCTGGAAAGACAACCGTTTATCTCTAATCATGTTAATCTTTTCACTCACATCTTCTGAATCTCTGTATATCACTGCAATATCACTGGCAGAGTGACCCTTTCTCAAACGTTTTTTGATCAACGACACCACACATTTTTCCTCTGATGAGACTTTACACTTACGGACAAACTTTCCTTCAAAAGAATGACTCACTCTAAGCTTCTTTCTCATCTGTTTGAGATGTTTTTTGCCTTCTGCATCTGATTTGTTTGCAATCTTGCCAATTAGAGGTGACATTTTACGAAATATCGCTTTAGAATTTCGGACAACCTCAGAAAGGTAGACATTGTTTTGACCACCAAGTGATGGCAGACCAGTGTCTCCTGTGTCACTTTTCTGATAATAATCCAAAAAGATCCAAAAAATGCCAGACTTTCCCTTAATCAGGCTTGTTGCCTTCTGGTACCAGTTATTACCATTCTCCACTCGAAAGTTCTGTCCTTCATCCACAATGATGTGTTCCACGTTGGGAAAATCCACCTTAATCTTCGTCATGAAGCTGCCTCTGGTCTCACACAGGCAAATAGACTGCCTCCTGTGTTAAACAAATATATAGTACATATATTAACTATTGTTAAAACCATCTGTGAAAATTAATTACAGTTCATTCAAACTCACCTCACAAAGTTTCTCAGTTCTGTGTTTTCACAGAGATACAGGACGTTTGTACAGTCAGAATTTTTTATCCTCCGTATTTTCTCCATGGCAATCAGAGTCTTTCCTGAACCAGGAGGACCGTGGATGAACAGAGGTTTGTCGGTGCTGTTATCCTTAAGGATCTTGAACTGGTCCTTTGTTAACAGATTGAAGAACTCACATCCAAGTGTGTCTCTCAGTGGTGAGGAGAAGCTCAGCAAGACGATGGTTAAAGATTGCAGTAAGGCCACTACTTCATCTTTACGACCCAAAATGTAACTGTATGGATATAAAGGAGCATCATCAGTCTTCTTCTTCTTAAACAGTTCTCCTGTCTGGCTGTTGACCAGCTGAGGAATCACACAAAGTCTTCCTGTGAACCCTCCAAGATTCACCAACTTCTGCTTGAGATGAAATGCTGTTTCAGTAATGTTCTGCCAGAGTTCTGCACTTTCTCTTTCAACCCATGAGAACAGTGTGGGATAACTGCCGGCAGAGATCAACAAAGCTTCACAGATGGTACCGTTCTTTTGTGGTAAGTGGATGTCAGCTGCCCAGCTTGTAGACATGATTAAAACTCCAGGTCCACTCTTCAGGTCAACATGTTTATGTGACAACTTTGAGCACTTCTTAAATGACTTCTTTTGTACGGAGTGATTGATTACATGGATTCTTCTCTTAACTAAAAAAAGTCAATATTAAGTAAATGCAATAGATTAATAAAACAATACATTAATTAACTAAAATTACTGTCGTGTCATATTGTAAAAATAAATATGCAAATGATCTACCAGAGAACATCTTCTCCTGAAGTTTTGAGATCTTTTGAGTGCTGTAGACAGGTCTGCACTGAGGAGGAGAATCTTTCACACTCAACACCTTCTTAAAACGTTTGATCTGCGTGTCTTCTGTAAAACAATCATCAAAGGAGAAATTCATTTATAACAAACTGCATTATGGGTAGTGTTACCACTGATACCAGATTTTTTATTGCAATAACAAACCCAAATATAGTATCACAATACTCAATACCAAATCAATAATCTGACTACACATTAAAACACTCATCACTGTCTTTAATGCCAAACGTTTATTTGATAGAACACAAACACCTTTCTACAATTTTACAGCTTAACATGTCTGTCCTTTTAAACTGTCATCTCTGTACTTCATACACATTTTAGAACACCTCAATGTTTCCAGTTTTGTATGGAAAATTATTCAGTTGAACATTTCATTGCACTCTGGAATCAAAGCATATTCTCAGTACTGAAATTTTTGGATAACAGATTATTAATGCAGTTCTAATCACAATATTAGACTTATATTGTTATATATTATATTGAAAAATTAGACTTACTAGGATCAGAAAGTTGCATTTTCTTCAGCCAGCTTTCTGCCTTTAGAGTCACGATTGCACCGTTCTCCACATGCCAGCATTTTGCATCCTCCTCAAACACGAAACAGCAAAAGGTTGGAATTCCAAATGCAATAATGTATCCAGGTTCTTCTTTACTGCTCTTCGTAACTTTGAAAACCTTAAACTCAACAGACCAGTCAGGTTTTTTAGCACAGTGCAAAAGGTGAAAAGCCTGAGTATTTGCTTTCTCACAGATGTTCTGGACCATCTGTTTGATCTTCTTGGCATCCATTCCTTTACCACAGCCAACGACTCTTTTGGTTGTGTCATCAACACCAATGAACAGGTATCCCCCTTTAGTGTTTGCAAAAGCTGACACATATTTAGCAAGTACCTCCTTCAGCCTTGTCTCCAGATCTTGCCCGGTAAAGTTTTTAAACTCAACACTTTCACTTTCACCAAAAGCTAATATTTGACCAAGGTCTGCCTTTTCTTTATCATAAAACTTTTTAGCTTTGTGATTTAACCCTTCAATCTTATTTGGTTTCCTTTTACATTTCTTCGTTATAAAGTTTAAAACTTCTTTAGGGGTTATGCTGGGTGTGGTTGATCCTGACTTCTTCAGTAGGCCACTGTCAACACTACAGATCTTTGCACTTTGGCTATCTGGACACCAGGACTTGACATAGAAGTCCATCTTATTACCACATTTTATGTGTTCAATGAATTTTTGAAAAGGTGAAGAAGCCACTAAGTAAGTCAAAGCCTTCTCCAAGTCCTGACCGAGACCCATTGTTTTATCATAGACCTCGTTTTCAATCCCTGCTGTAAAAACTCCACCTCCAGAGTTTAACAGAGCACACACACACTTCACAATCTCATCTCTTTGTTGCCGACTCTGAGTTGCGTCCAAGTATTTTCTGGCCTCCTCTCCAAACGTAAATTTTTTAGTGTGTAAGTCTAAGTGATGATCAGGAAACTTCAAGTTTCCTTCTGAACGAGCCTTTCCCTCCATGATCATTAACCTGTGGAATGGAAAAGTAACAGTTTATATTGTGTTTATATTGTAACTGAAAACATTAGCAGTAGTCATCTAAAGTAAGAATTTAGTAATTTTTCGCATATTTCAGCAATGAAAGCAGATCAGAAACTTCATAACTGATTCTTTATTTGTTTAAATGAGAAACAACTCAACATGTAAAAAAGGATTAAAGCACTGAGATCACCTCATAGTACATTATACTAGCTGACTATATTAGCAACTCCAATCAAAACAAAAGAAACATATCAGCCTGCAGTCACATTTAACCTCTTAACTCAAAGGATCGGCTGCTGGTTCCAGACTTACATCACTAACAATAACAGAAGAACCTGTTCTAATTGACCATGTTCATGTAGATACTGGATTATAATCCTAAACTCATCACTGGATTAGTACCTTCAGTCTTTGGGTGACAGGGTTTGGTCAAACGGACATCTTCAGGACTTTTAGTTATCATAGAGATATTTTTGTATTGACCTTTTATTTAGTCTTTATATTAATGATTTGCCCACTGTTTGTCCAGAAGATGAATGCATAATGTATGCAGACGATACGGTGTTCTTTGTTCATGGTCAAACCAAAGACACTGTTGCAGCTAAACTCATTAAAACAATGTTCTGTGTTACAACTTGTTTGCAGGAGTGCTGTCTGCAGTTACTAAAACTGTTGGCATGTATTTTACTAAAACAAATAGAGTATCATCTGACCCTGATATACATGTTAATGGAGAAAGAATTCAAATTGTCAGCCAATATAAATATCTTGGAATAATAATAGATTCAGAGCTCTCCTTTAAAGCCCATATTGGTAAATTATGTAAAATAATCAAGTTTAATCTTGCAAATGTCCGTGCGATTTGAAATGAAATGTCAGCTTAAGCCGCAAAATTGTATTTGGATTCAATGATTTTTAGCCATTTCAACTATTGCCTAACCAGCTGGTCCCAGGCTGGTCAGAGCTCAAAAAAACATTGGAAACCCTGTATAAACAAGCAATTAAAGTTATGGATAAGAAACCCAGGCACTATCATAACTGTGCAATAAAAAAAATACAGTATTTTAAATTGGGGCAGTCTGCACACATTTGCAGATTTAAAACTGACCTATAAAGTACTACATAAATTGGCTCCAGATTCTCTGGCAGAGTTTATCAGCCAAAGAAACAGCCTTGAGCGTGTTACTCGAGGCTCTGTCAGAGGTGATTGTTATATTCCTCTGCGCAGAGGCACTTTCAGTAAGTCGGCATGGTCAGTAAGGATTGCAAGTGGAACTCAGCCTGAGGAGGTTAAACTGCTTACAACATACAAGGCTTTCATTAAAAAAATTTAAAATGTGGCTTATCAACACCTATAGTTACCAACACTAAATGATAAGCCTGTTGTGTTGTCTTAATGGTATGATACATTGTTGTGATGCATTTTTTTTCCTTTTTAATTGTATTATAAGTTGTATGTATTTTGTATTATATTGTATTTTTGTTGTTGTTGTTGTTGTTGTTGTTTGTTTTGCTTTTTATTGCTTTTTTACATCATGGCCAGGGGACTGCAGATGAAAACTAGCCTTCTGACTAATTCTGGCTTTTTTAACCATGTTTTATGAAATTGCATTTTCCCCTTTTAAATAAACTGATACTGACCCCGCTCAACTTTTACTGACTCCAGATGTTATTTTAGTGATTAAAAAATAATGAAAAGGTAAACATCTGCTTCATTCTCCTAGAAAACTTACACACAGTGAGGGAAACAACTGGATCTTAGAGAACAAAATGTTTCTGTACAGCATCATTTCTTTTGTTTTTCTGACAGTGAAAGATGTAATAAAACACAGAAAAACACCAGCTCTTAAAGGTTATGACCCACTGTCTGACAACATCTAGTACAGACCAGTAATAACTCCACATAACATAAAAGTGGAGAAATGTCTTATAATAATAATAATAATAATAATAATAATAAATACTCACTGAACATCCACTCCTTTACACTCTTCACCTATATTACTTACTTCATCATTAATTACACCTACTGACAGTCATACTGACAGATGATAGCCAATTGATTTCTGTTTGATTTACATATAATATGTATAAGTGCTTTGATGGATTTTATGTTAAAATAGGGAGGGGACACCTAAGTGTGATCCCACCCACTCGCTTTCTCTCTCTCTCTCTCTCTCTCTCAGTTGTGAATGCGCTGACCTGTGGTTATAATGTTGTTCTTATAATATATATATAATAATAATAAT
>BRDA01004436.1:13346-23857 GCA_036984385.1 Crenuchus spilurus
TATATATATATATATATATATATATATATAACTTTAAAATATATTTCATGTTGAAACAATTTTTGAAGTTAACTTTAATGATTTTTTCAACATTTTTCATTTTGACTCATAAATCATCATCATCAAACTGGCTGATGAAAATGTCATTTTGACTGGTCATAATCAAATTAGAGATATTTTTAATTATTATTCAGGATTTGTGACTTATCAAATGACAAATCCAGTGACATCATCTACATGTAATTGTAAATATATAAAATTATTGTTTTTCTTAAAACTAATCAGATGTGTCTCACATTGATATTAACCCAATCAACGTATAACTGGAAAACTCTTAATTTAGAAATTAGTGTTGTAGTACTCGAGATCGGTCTTGGTCTCAAGACCGCATTTTCAAGGTCTTGGACTCGTCTCGGACTCGAGCGCATTTTTACTCGGTGTTGTCACAATCTCAGCTTCATGTTTACTCGGCTTTGTCTCGGTGTCGGGACCATCTTTCTTGGTCTCGCCTCTGCACAACCTTATTGCAACCCTGTATGAGTGACGTTAGATACAACCAATGAATTAAGAGTATTTTTAATCACCTCCCCCCTACACACACACCTTAAGTCCTTAATTTCCCTGATGGAACCACCTAAAGGGAACAATAAAGTACTGTCCGTCTGTCCGTCCGTCCGTCCATCCATCTAACACAAGCAACACTATTGGCTATACCGGTCCCGACACAAGACCGGCTGCCAGTACAGGCTATGCCGTTTTCTGCGCCGACATGTCTGCCACTTCATCAGTCATAAAGTTTGGATTTCCTCTGCAAACGTAGTGCTGGAGTTTGCACACTGAATAGTTTTTTTTGTGTGTTGTTGAAGCTATGGTAGAAAAATACTTGAATATGTAATGACTATATGAATTTGTTTCTAATTGTATGGTGCTTGAAAACACCTAGCAATGTCTTGAAAGTGCTTGAAAAGTGCTTAAATTAAATTTTTGTGGCGGTAACTTTGTGATTTTCTTGTTACCTGTGCAGTTAAAGTCCTGTTAGACAGCTTTTTTGAATTTCTGTGTTAATAATGCACTGTTATAAAAATGCATAGTAAATGTGTTATTTATTTGAATTTTCATTGTTGTTGATTAATTTCAGTATATTGGCTATTTAGTCCTGGCTTATTTTTTGTTTAGTACTGGTCTGGGCACAGTGTTGATGTTAGTTTATCTGTAAGGCCTCTTATTTGTTATTTTGGTCTCGACCCGGTCTCGGTGTCCATTGGTCTTGGTTTTGTCACGGTCTCGACCCCTAAATGACTCGATCTTGGTCTTGGACTCGACTCCACAAAGTCTTGGTCTTGTCTCGGTCTCGGTCCTCTGTGGTCTCGGGGAGGTCTTGGACTCGGACAGTGCGGTCTTGACTACAACACCATTAGAAATACATCCTCTTATACATAAATATTTGAAATGTAAATCTGGCCACATGACTAAATAATAAAAGTTGATTTTAATGCGTGCAGAAGTAAATATGTGGTGAAGTGAAATGATTGAGGGTAAGTAACCAGAACTGAACTGCACCACTGCAGGCTTCACTTTAAACTTCATATTTAATCTTTTTTTAAATCATAAATTAAAGTCACACAGTGATCAAACGACTTTACTGTTCATACACATCCAGTGACTTTAGCTGTACCCCTCCCCAATTCACTGTACCCAACACTACTAAATATTAAAGAATCTGTATCAAAACCCTTTATATACACTCTTAAAATATGATAGTTCTTTAGTAAAGAAAATGGTTGTATATAAACCACGAACACTCAAAGAACCTGTCACATGGATAAAGGGTTCTTTCCATGTTGAAAGGGTTCTTCAGAATGATGAGGAATGTGTTGTGGAGCCTTTTTGAAAATGGTTGTATATAGCCCCAAAAAGGGGCTATGACACATTCCTCATCATTTTGAAGAACCATTTTATTATACAAAAAAACATTTTTTTTATTTTTTGAGTTACTAAACAACAATTGAAGAGCCATCTCTTTTTAGAGTGTAGTCTATATATTAAGAACTGGTGCTTGGTTGTGACTTTAATTTGATTTATTACATTTAGCTCCATTCACTCCCATTCAAAGTGAACTTGTACAATCAATCATTTGTGCTCTAATGAGATGAATAAGGAGTGGACAGACTCTGACTCTGCTCTGGGTCATTATGTAGAGCATCATTATAGAAAACAAAATAAAGTAAAAATACATCACCTTTTAAGGTGAATGTTCAGAAAACTACTTACCTGCATGAGATTTAACCTCCAGCTGTGGCTTCAGACAAAAGTAATAAAACACATCAGAGACGTTTTGGATGAAGTTTCTGACTCAGCAGCAGCCCGGTGAAATATGAGTACTCATCACTAAAGTACACCCAGAAAAGTTTAAAAGGGGCGCTTGTCCGCGCCCATCATATAATAAATAACTGCTGAACACTAGAGGGCGCGCGTGGGTAAGTCATCTTTAAACAGGAGTGAATTGAGATAAACGGCTAAAGCGTTTTTTAAAATATTTTCCTCAGTTTTCTTATGGGACGTTTCATTAATATTATACACTATAGACACGTATCACACAACACGATCTATAAAAGCTGCCCAATATGGCTGTGTTTTTCTAAAAGAACCCCGTTCTGTGCAGAAAAACGCTAGCATTGCGGCTAATGAGTGCTGAATGGCTACCGAGTGCTGATTGGTTAGTGAGCGGCTCCACTCAAAGGAGTACATGACTGAGCAGACCGGAGCATACGGAAGGTTGTGTCTTAAAACTGGACTTTTAAAAAGTTTTAAATTTAACTTACTGCAAGAACCCTGCTGCATATGCGCTTAACAGACAGGATTTGGACTTGCACTAAAGGTTGTGCTGTAAATGCATGTTTGTTTGCTGTTAAAACAGTTCTGTTAAAATGTTAATGTGTAAAGGGTTGATGGCTGATTTGTTTCTAAAAATGAATGGAACAGTCTTATGAGAGGAAGTTGTAAGTGATGCTGTTTAAGTATGTGGGGCATATGAAAATTAAAACATTTCTTGTAAAGTCTGTTAAAATAAACCTTTTCAGCAGAAGTTGTACTGTACAAATGTATTATTTTAATCTGTTACAGATGAATGGGATGAACCAGTATCATTAAGTATTACAATTATTATAGTATTGTCTTAGGAAATGAAAAGCAAAGCATCAGAAATATTCTTGTTTAATGTTGCAGTTAGAACTAAATGTGAATTTCCTGAAGAAAATGCGAGTGGGATTGTATGGGTGTGCCCAAATTCTGCACCCATGTCAGGTTGTCATCAGGGTAGTCACATTACTCTTGCTCACAAAATCGAACAGCAGCAATGTAAATATCGCAGCCAAAAGACTCGGATGCAGCTCTTGGATTAACTGCTTTTTCCATTTGTCCATCCATCCGTGGGCATTCTGTGTCTGGGACAATGATGCTCGAGTGGTCATCGTGAGGCAGGCCACTGTTTTCCCAGTCAATGTTAGGAATATCCCTTTCCTATAAATAATGAAAAAAATATGAGATATTTGACCATTTTTATTCAGATTTTTAAAATAAAGGAGACATTGGCTTCTTATAAAATTGCATACATGTTGTAAACCAGTTTTTATTAATGTCACCTAATAGTTGCACATGCCTCTATGGCAGCTGGTTCAGGAATTGGGTGATGTGTACAGCCCAGAATCCACAGCTAGTTAGGGATCAGATGGCTTTCTGTTCTTATAGGATGATTGTCCCAACCAGTGCAAAAACTATCTAGGTCATCCTGAAGGCGTGGCCGGAACACAAAGTAGCAGCAGATGTAAATACTGTCAATGCTGCGGAAACCGTATTCTTCAAGGTAGTGAAGTACATCATTGTAGATGCTCATTACGGCTACCCACAAGTCTCTCCACAGCCATTCAATTCTGAAGATTTGAAAGTTCATGGCTGAAAACATGCATTTAACTATGAATGTGTTCATGCACAACACACCATATTTTAAATTAGATGATGTTACAAACATACAGTACTGTACATCTATGCAACCTTACAGAAGTGGAAAACTTTGACAAACACTCAAATACAGCAAATATCCCTTTGTACCCACCACCCACATAATAGCTACTCTGTGGTGGTCCTGACCATTGAAGAACAGAGTGAAAGGAGGGTAGTAAAGTATGCAGAGAAACTGAAGGACTACAGTCTGTAATTATAAAACTACAAAGCTTTCTATTTGATCAGTAGAACAAAAATATGGTCAGTGTATAAACAAGGTGTTAATGTTAAAGGACAAAAGCTGAGTTTATAAATGTATATAGTTAATAAAAAATAAAAACATAGTTGCTGAATGTAATGGGTGTGTGCCTTCTAAGATAAGATGTTACATGTACAGTAACATGAAAAGACAATATATTGCTTATTGCTACTATGTATTTTACAAACACACTCTAAAGGCACTTGCACTTTTCAAAAAAGATGACTCAAAAGGAATTTACCGGATAAGTTTATGGTTTGTATCTATGTGCACCAAAGACTGTGGGCCTGGAACCGAGTAGGTCCGTTGAGCAATACGTCCTAAATGGACCATGGTATATGACACCAGTGTTGTCAACATGGTGCATGGAAGCGCTGACACAGTTGTACTGCACTCTTAATCCTCTGGCTCATTATCGGTCATGGTGCTGTATAGTTCCTTTCCTGAGAGATCAGATTCAGTCATGCGACGGTACACTGTGCTTCTTGACACCCCCAAGAATTTAGCTATACATGGAACAGATACATTTGAGAAGGTTGTTAAGATATTCTGTGGATATGACCATTCGTTGTCGCCCAATTGGTCCTTGCTCAAACTGCACAACTGTGTGTTGCTCCTTTTTCTCTTTTTCCAGGTTAAGACTGTGTAGCTGTCTCAGTTCACTTAAAATAGCTGGACAGTTACTTGACTGGACACATCATTTAAAAATACAAGTTCTTGTGTGGAAGCAAACTCTAAAATGTCGATTCACAGGCATGCATCCCAAAATATGTTCCAAATGACAGTAAAGTCTTTCTAAAAGATGAGTCAGCAACAGTTCCTGTGAGAGGGAAAAAATATATATATAATGTAGCATATTATGGCATAGCATATTTTAGCATAGCATATAACTATCTTCATCAGAGCAGGTTATATAAATAAAAAAACCACTGAACACTAACTACAGCTCAAAATCAGCTGCACTTTATTAGCATTGTTGGGCCAAAACTGATTCCATACTAAGATGAGTTATGAACTGGGACCTATATGGGAAACTGTTTCACTCAAATTGTCTGCTGACCACTGTAAATAAGTTGATTAACATTATATAGTAAGAAAAATACAGAACATTTGTGTTAACATTGAGTGTTAACCCTTGGATGCATGAACTACCAATACCTACACTCTTCCATAAGTGGGGTCAAAAATGATTATAATCAAGGTGTTTTTGCAGTGAATTTTAAAAAAATGCCTTTCATTTTGGTTAAAGGTGATAATGTTTATTATATTTGGGCCAACAAAAGACTGATTTTACATTTAACATGCATATTTATAACGTTTATAACATTTTTTCACAAGAAATAACATAAAAAATCTTCAAAAAATACTGTTAGTATGTCCATGTGTCTGCAAGACAAAAAAAGAAAATGAACATACATAATACCAGAACACTGTCCACTCACATTTGCCCACACAAAATTATTTTCTCTATTCACTGTGTGCAATTGTCACAAAATATTTGCTTTTGGCTGTGACCATTGCACACTGGGATACTGCAGTTCCAACAGCAATTGGTGGCTTTGCGATCTTTGTTTCTTGGACACATCTGGCACCTCTTTCTCTTCTGTCTGCCCTCTGTGCCGCTCTCCTGTTGCTGGTTTGCAGTTTGTCACTCCACACCTTCCCATTGCTTCAGTGATGTAGGCTAGTGGGTTCGGGGTACCTTCCAGTCGACTTTAGGTTGGACACAATATCCATTTCCTCTTCGGAGGATTCGGAGGACTCCTCTGTGACTGATGTTGTTCGGCAGGAGCAGATTGTGGCTCAGACAACCTGACATGTCCAGATGGACAACATTCTGGATCCTCTACATCTGAGATGTCAGATCCCTAGTCAATCCCACCGATGGGTTCTTCATCCCATCCGTTCAGGATCATACCCGAAGACTTTGCTCGAGATATCCTAGCTGGCCTCCGAGTAGCCATGATAGTCTAGATGAGAAAACATAAAACAGACAATGTTTGAATGACACACAAAACAATAAATCAGTATGTAGCTATCTAAGTAAATGTCTGTGCATTTATATGTAAGTAAAAGCACAGACATGCATGCACACCCGCACCCGCACACACACACACACACACACACACCAATCAATAATGATATAATAGGTTACCTAACAGGTTAACATTTATTACAAGGAATCATGAATACAGTGAGTCTCTACATAACACATGCAGTAATATCAGCTAGCTTACTAAGCTAGTGTAATGTTAGCTAACTAAGTAAGCCAGCTAACACAGTACTAACATTACTACTAACATTATTTTGTAGTTAGCTAACTAGTGTCTACTTTGTTGACCAACACGATACTCTATGACAGAAAAGGCATGGAGTTGATAAATGAAGATAATACTTACATGTATGCTGCTGTGACCTCCTGGTGGTGAGAATGCAGGCATTATATGTGTACAAGGGTCAAAAAATGTATCCTGATAGTCACAGTTGTTAAAAGAATCAAAGGTTCCCAAAGCAAACCCTTGAGATTCTGTAGGAAATGCTTGGGGTCATTTTTGACCCCGCTTATGAAAAACTGGGGTAGTGACACAAAAACTGCAATTTCTTAAAATGTTTAAAAACATTTAAAAAAATTCAAATGGCCTCAAGTCACAAACATGTTTTATGAGGAATACCTGGAATATGGAAGTGTAAAAACTTTTAATTTCAGAGATTTTGAAGAATACCAACCCTCGGGGTCATTTTTGACCCCACTTATGCATCTAAGGGTTAATGCTGGACACTATGAATTACGTTGATACCTTTTTAATGAATTAAAAATAACACCAAACTGCTTATAATAAATACATTTAATAAGCTGTAACAAGATATTGCTGGAAAAAATAGAAGTAATAAACCTAAAATGTAAATATTCTTCTTATTATTATTAAATCTGCCACAACATTGGCGTCTAAACACAGCATTTGCTGGTTAAGGACCAGGACTAAGTGCCCAAAGGCAGAGTAACAGTTCAATCGTTTAGTGACGACCATTACGTTAGTTAGCTTAGCAGACTAGCTAACTGAGTGTCTGAACACGGCATTACCTGCTTTTGACAAAATTGCGGTCACCTTTAAACGGTAGTCAACTAACTGAGCAACTAACCTGCTTTAACTACCTTCTATAGCTCGCTAAACCAAGCCTCGTGGGTCAGCAGCTAGACACTCATCGTAAATAACGTTACAATAAATCATGGTTACATTATCTTAAATTATTCAAAAGTCCGTAAAAGGTCAGTAAAAGGCACTCACTGAATCATGGTTGTTTGAGTTTGCCGCCATAGCTGACTGCTCTCTGAAAGAAGCCGCATCACTGTCACAAGATCTCTGGAGCGTAATTTGATTGGCTGGTTGGTGGTTCGATTGAAGCCAGAATCGCTTGCTCATCCTTTGTGTCCCGGATGTTTAACTTTTTTTACTTCGAATTTTTTACCTCGAATTTTGAGCACTGAATTTTTGACACATCGAGTCTTAGCAACTTGAATATAAATTACTTGATTTTTTTAACTTGAATTTTTGCTTTTGAATTTGTTTTCATTGAAAAAAAAATTAACATGCAATAATTCAATGCAAAAAAAATTCACATGCAATAATTCAATGCAAAAAATTCACATGCAATAATTCAATTTCAAAACCTGTGAGTAAGCATGAGATGCAAGTGTTGTGCTGCCCATACTGGACCTTTGCACGCTGTACAGTAAAATCTCTCTCTTCTTCAGAACGGATGTGTAATGAACACAAACACTTAATTTTTGGTCTCATTAAAAAGTCAAAATCATGGAATTAAAGTCAACTGTTTGTACCTGTTAGGTGTATGCAATTGTTACTGTGAACAGTACTTGTATGTAGTGATGTGGTGGTTATTGTATATTCAAATGAAATAAATTAATAATAATAATAAAAACAATCATTTTCAGCTACACCGGCTTCAATTAACATTCAGCAAGTTTGTGGTCTTGATAAATGATTAAGTTCTTGGTTTTGTTGTATGAAATGTAATTTGGGAGTTAATGCGGGATTAGTACTCAGAGAGCATAAAAACAAACTATATGTGAGGCCTTTCATGTGTGATGTAATTAGAGAAATATTCAAGATATGGTAGTTTTCATGATGGCGGCGCGCGTAGATGCTGCAGCTGCACGCTCTCAAACTCAGAGTTTGTTTTCTTCCTTTCGGCTGAACAAATACACCTATACCAGGCAAGAGATTTTATCTATCGGCCAACGGATCGAGGCTTGCTCGTCAGATGAGTTTATTCGCGTCCACAACATTCCGGACGACATCGCACGACCACCGGGCTCTCCGTGGATTACCATCCCACCCTCAAGTAGACTGCGCCGGGAACGCAAACGACAGAGGGGGTGCAGAGGCGGCGTGCTAGAGCGGCTAAGGAAACAGCCAAACAAACCACCACTTCCAAGCATTTTCTCCTTAAACGCGAGGTCTCTGGTAAACAAACTGGAGGGGTGGAAACAGTGGATGGCAACGGACGAGATCGTCAGTGACTGCTGCATTCTTCTGATCACGGAGACGTGGTTAAATCCGCTCATTCCGGACACGGCTATCGAGCTAGCAGGCTACACAGCATACCGGCAGGACAGAACAGAGAGCTCCGGTAAGAAAACAGGAGGGGGGCTATGCATTTATGTGAACAACAGCTGGTGCACAAATTCCACCATAGTCACCAGTCACTGTTCTCCAGACGTGGAGTTTATGACTATTAAATGTAGACCCATATACCTTCCACGCGAAATAAATGTCGTACTGCTAACTGCTGTGTACATAGCACCAGATGCTAATGCTAACTCGGCCCTGGGGCTCCTGCACGACGCTATCAGCAGCAAACAGAGCAAGTATCCTGAGGCAGCTCACATCATATCTGGGGGATTCAATCATGCAGATTTGAAAACGGTTCTCCCCAAGTTTCATCAACATGTAGAGTGTGCAACCAGTGGAGATAAAACACTGGACAAGCTGTACACAAATATCAGACAGGCTTATAGGGTTAAACCCCGAGCACACCTTGACCAGTCTGATCGCATGTCCCTGCTCATGATACCTGCATACACCCCCGTCAGGAAACAAGCTCCCATCACAACCAAGACTATTACCACGTGGCCTGGGGATGCATCCCAACAGTTACAGGACTGCTTCGAGAAAACCAACTGGGAGGTTTTTGATCACCAGGACCTGGAGAACCACACTACAGCAGTCCTGGATTACATCAGGTTCTGCACAGACAACGTCACCAGGAAAAAACGTATTAGAATTTATCCTAATATGAAACCCTGGATGACGAGGGAGGTTCAGAGTCTGCTTAAATCCCGGAATGCTGCTTTCAGGTCAGGGAACCGAGAATCCCACAGCACAGCCAGAGCAAACCTGAAGAGAGGCATCCGACAGGCAAAAGCAGCATATAGAGGGAGGATAGAGGACCATCTGAGGAGCAATAACACCAGACAAGTGTGGCAAGGCATCCAGCACATCACCAGTTACAAATCCAGCAGCTCCTCAGCTGCTTGGGGAGATGCTTCTCTGGCAGAGGAGCTAAACATCATCTTTGCCCACTTTGAGGTGACACCAATAGCAGCTTCACCACTGTCACCTGTGCCCAACAGCATCACATTCATGGTGGAAGAGCATGAGGTGAGGCAGGTGATGAGAAAGGTGAACCCAGAGAAGTCTGTAGGACCAGACGGGGTGGTTGGACGCGTGCTGAAAGACTGTGCGGATCAACTGGCAGGGATTTTTACCAGACTATTCAACCAGTCCTTATCTCAGGCCACTGTCCCTTCCTGCCTTAAATCCTTCATTATTGTTCTTCTGCCAAAAAAAGACCCAACACAGACAGTCAGAATGACTCCCATGATGTAATAAAACCCACAAAGCTATAGAAGTTGTGATAAAAAGATTTTATACTTTTACAGAATAAAACACATACAAACACCAGCTCTTAAAGGTTATGGCCCACTTTCTGACAACATCCAGTATAGACCAGGGAAAACTCCCCATAAACTAAAAGTGGAGAGGTGACAAACCCAGTGTGTTATATAATAATAATAATAATAATAATAATAATAATAATAATAATTTATTATTATTATTATTATTATTATTCAGTGAATTAAGTAATTGAAGACATCTACTCCTTTACACTCTTCACCTACATTACTTACTTCATCATTATGAAAATCAAATACCCCTCAAAAGGGACCAGA
>BRDA01004443.1:229-23701 GCA_036984385.1 Crenuchus spilurus
AAAAGTTGTTTCTAGGTGAGGAAAGTATTTTATGGCTGTTTTAAGCATTTTGACTAGGTTTAAATGCCAGTTATGACCTCATGTGACCTTTGTGCCGAAATCTGTATCTGGTTTATAGGACAGGATGGTTTATGTCCCTATAAGTACAGATCTAATGCAAATTTGTACTAATGTATGTAAAAAGCTGTTTTTAGCTTAGAAACTGTAGAACACTTTAAAATGACCTTGAACTTGAATTTGAACTTGAACTTGAAATTTAAATAAAAAAACTGGAAATAAAATTGTGCACTCAGATTTTTTTCTAGTACAAGTTCACATATAAATACCCACATCTGAGCCACAAAATGGATCTAATATGGTCTAAATACTGTAATATAGAGTATAAAAAAATGATTTTAAGAAAAAATATCACTGAACGCCTGCTTTTTTTTTGACATTTAGAAGCAAAACTTAAGAAAATGGAATCACTCTTATGACACAAAACACATTATTCTTCTACCTTGAAGGGTTCTTGAACAAAAAACACCAACAGTTTGCATTTATTCTATGCAGTTAGGGAGTAATAATCCTTAATACTAGACCATGACAAATCAGGCGAAAATGAAGGAAAATACCCCTGGAGCATAAGAGGTTAATGTATTATGTTCAGATTTAGATATGACGTTCTATTGGGTTTCGTCAAATTTCACGTTACCTGTAGTGTTTTCACTACACAATTACATACTTGTTGCTTCATAATACATAACAAATTCCAAATCAACATCCCAAAATACAGTATGCTAAGTAAAGGTGGCTAATATTTGGCAGATGACTTCTGGTGGCTAAAAAAAACAGCAAGCCCTAAGTTAAAATTAACAACTGTTATTTAAAACATTATTTTACTTCACGAGCATCATCTCGCTGTCTCTTCTTTTTTCTCTTTCCTGCTCCAGACACTTGATGCCTTTTCGACATGTCAGAACATAGGTTTTTGCTAAACTTTAGATTGAGGCACAGTGAGGGCGGTGGTAGGCGGCTGGGGGAGGGGCGGGAAGGACAGGGATTTGAGGAGTCTTAATTGAACAGACTATTGGGAGGGGGGGCACCACGGGAAGATTGAGATTTATCTTTTTGGAGATTAATGTTTTTCTTCAGAAATTTTGTTACTTTTGTATGGCTAATTTATTAGAATGCATGCTTTATGTCATTATTATGATTATTATTATGATGATTTGTCAGGAGCCTGATTTGTAGGTGCCCCCCCAACGTGGTGCCCCACTCACAGTGCGTGCAAATAATTATGGAGGGCGCTGTACTTGATTAGGCAAGACGTGTTTGGAGTCCAAGTTTGTTGTCATTAGAACTGGAGCTGTGAGGCAAATGCTGCTAACAAACACTAAATTCAGTAGTCACCTACATAATCCTATTGTTTCTGTAAAAATACAACCTCAAAGTTGGGACACTGTTGTAAGAATATTGGTGTTTGATAAAGTTTTTCTGTCAAAAATAAACAGTCATGTTTGAGCTTTTTTGTTTGTTTTTTTTTAGTACAAAAAAGCAGTACAATTAGTAGTAAAAATTAGTACAAAAAATGCAAAATCCTTCAGAGACAGTTCCCTGGGCTGGATGGACCTTGTGTGTGACCATGCTAGCTTGACTGCCAAATATTATTTGAAGATGAGTTTCTAAGGGCTACAACAGACATGTCGGATGATGTCTGTTTAGCCAATATTAACAAGATATTTCTGCCACCAACATGGCAGGTCAGAGTAACCTCCTCTGAACACTCTAATCTCTTAGGCCATATTATGGCTTGGAACAGAAACTCCATTCTCAAAGCAACACTTAAAACAATTCCATAAACAGTTCAAAAGCTATGAAATGAAGGATTAATACTTTGTACTTTTTAATACCAAATTATGCATACAAGTTGTAAAAAGATAATCTTGCACTTCCAAAATTCTTACACTGTGTAAAATGTAAATCAATATAAATAAACACAGAATACAATGATTTGCAAATCTCATAGACCCATATTTTATTCACAATAGAACAGAACACAGGTGAGGAAGTGAGGCACTTTAACATTTCATGAAAATAATAACTAATTTAGAACTTTGTGGCAGCAATGCATCTCAAAATAGTTGTTACAAGGCTATGTCTACCATTGTGTTACACCCCTCTTCTTTTAACAAAAATCTGTAAACATCTGGGAAGTAAGCAGACCAATTGCTGGAGTTTTGGGAGAAAAATGTTGTCCCATTTCAAGACCTCAAAAAATGAGGTACACACAGAACAAGGTAGGACTGAATGAGGCAGTGTTCTACCTGCTCACAGTGGAGTGACAAACCTGATCGTCAGCGATTATCCACACTGTCAAAAAATAAGGTAGTAGAGTCAGTATCTTTTCCTGTCACTGAGTTTGTATCCTTCCTGTCATTGGGTCAGTAAGTTTCCTGCTACACTGTGTCATTACAATTGCCATTGCTGGGTTAGCTCCTGTAAGAATATTGGTGTTTGATGAAAACATTATTCCATCAAAAATAGACAAGGAGAAAAAATATATAAAAAATAGACAGAGTCTATTTTCAGCTTTTTCAGTTTTAATGATGAAAGAAAAAAAAATAGTAGAAGAAAAATAGGTTGGAATGCGCGAGAGAGAGAGAGAGAGAGAATGAAGTTGGTGCCAAATCAGGGTGATAGTAAAGTCTTTAAGGAACAGTTTGTCTTTCAGAGTAAAATTCGGCTGGTGTGGCCTCGTGTGTGGCTATACTGAGCTTGACTGTTGTCCTGTTCAGTATCTTTCCTGTCATTAGGTCAGTACCTTTCTCATCAGTGGGTCGGTACATTTCTTGTCACTGTGGTGGAAACCAGAAGTTTACATCTTTAGTACCTTTAGTTTCAGAACATAACAGTTGTGTAGAAATTAATGTATTTGAGGTTGCATTAACTCCTCCCGCCCTGTCCAAACTTTTCCCTGTCCAGTATCCATTTATATTTTTTACTTTTTAAAACAGTTCAGTTAAAGACACAAATTGGCTTCTTTCTCTGGGAACAGTCAATTTAGAAACTTTTAAGATACACTACTGGACCTATGATGGACCTTTAAGAGAATGTTTACACTGTATGTATAATGTTTAAAATTGTTTTAACTGTACTTTATTATTCACTTATATCTTTTGCACCAATTTCCATCTCATTAACCTGTGCTAATGATATCAAATGATTTCTCTCTGTGTCTTTTCTGCAGGTATCTCTTCTATCTTCTGTGTTTAGGAAGTCTCTGTTTCTGAGATTCAATTTCAGGTCCTCTTCCTTTAATGGGCTGCTTCTCAGTTAAGTTCTGTTCCATCAGGACTAGATTCTTGTTCCTCAGATCCAGGTTCTCTTCCATTGGGACCATATTCTCCTTTCTCAGGGCCAAGTTCTCTTCCATCAGGACTAGGTTCTCGGTCCTTAGAACCAAGTTGTTTTTCCGTGAGATCAAGTTATCTTTCCACAGGACCAGGTTCTCTTTCATCTCAACTAGTTTCTTTTTTTTCAAGACCAAGTTCTCTTTCCTCATGGCAAGATACTCTTTCCTCAGAGCAAGGTTTTGTTCACACATGGCCAATATCTCTTTCCACAATGCCAGATTCTCTTCCTTTAGAGATATGTTCCTAAAATTCTGCAAGCCCATGTTATTTTCTCTCTTTGTCAGTTTCTTGTTCTCCACAGTTAGCTGCTTCACATTTAGTTCTATCTTCTCTCTCACCAGGGTCAGAAGACATTCATCAGTGTCCAGCTTCTCTTTTGCCAGGACCTCCCTGTCTTCACCCAAGGCCTGTCTCTCTTTTCTCAGTGCCTGCTTCTCTTCATTCAGGGCCTTTTTCTTAACCAGATTCTCTTTGTTCAGGACCAGGATCTCATTTCTCAGGGTCAGTATCTCATTATTTAGTGTCAGGCTCTCTCTCCTTAGGTCAGTGTTCTCTTGTTTCAAAGCATGGTTCTCATTCAGGCTCTCTTTTTTCTTTATCACCAACATTAACTCTTCCATCAGGGTCTGGTTCTCAACCAGGTCCTCGTCCTTCAGGACCAGGCTCTCATCCTTCAGAGGCAGGATTTCTTCTCTAAGGTCCTGCTCCTCAGCCACCTCTGCTTTCATCAGGATCTCTTCAATCAGACCTTGTTTTTCTTCCATTTGGTTCTGTTGCTGTTGATTAGGTTCCTTCAGGACCATGTTCTTTTCTTTGACAGACAGGTTTTCTTCACTCAGGCCCTGCTCCTCAGGCATCTTTGCATTCATCAAGGTCTGTTGCCCTTCACTCAGGGCCTGTTTTTCTTCCATCAGTGTCTGTGGTTGTTCACTTAAGACCTGCTTCTCTTCCAACCGGTTCTGTTGCTGTTCACTCACTGCCTGCTTCTGTTCCTTAATGACCGTGTTCTCTTCCTTGAGAGGCAGATTTTCTTCTCTGAGGTCCTGTTCCTCAGCCATCTTCAATTTCAGCAGGGTCTGTTGCACATCAGTTAGGGTCTGTTTTTCTTCCATCAGTGTCTGTTGTTGTTCACTCAGGTCCTGCTTCTCTTCCATCAGGTTCTGTTGCTGTTTACTCGAGGTCTGCTTCTCTTCCATCAGGACCAGGTTCTCATCTATCAGAGGCAGATGTTCTTTTTTCAGATCCTGCTCCTCAGCTATCTTCACTTTCATCAGGATCTCTTCAATCAGACCATCTTTTTCTTCCATTAGGTTCTGTTGCTGTTCACTGGGGGTCTGCTTCCCTTCCATGAGGTTCTGTTGCTGTTCACTGGGGGTCTGCTTCCCTTCCATGAGGTTCTGTTGCTGTTCACTCACTGCCTGCTTCTCTCCCTTAATGACCAGGTTCTCTTCCTTGAGAGGCAGATTTCCTTCTTTCAGGTCCTGCTCCTCAGCCATGTTCACGTTCATTAGGGTCTGGTGTTCTTCACTCAGAGCCTGTTTTTCTTCCATCAGGGTATGTGGCTGTTCACTCAGGACATACTTCTCTTCCATCAGAGTATGTTGTTCTTCAAACAGGCCCTGTTTTTCTTCCATCACAATCTGTTGCTCTTCACTAAGGGTCTGCTTCTCTTCCATCAGGTTCTGTTGCTGTTCACTCAGGACCTGCTTCTCTTCCTTAAGGAGCAGGTTCTTATCCTTCAGATACAGAGTTTCTTCACTCAGGTCCTCAACCATTTTCACTTTCATCAGGGTCTTCTGCCTTTCTCCCCAGGCCTGTTTTTCTTCCATTAGGTTCTGTTGCTGTTCACTCAAGGTCTGCTTCTCTTCCATCAGGACCAGGTTCTTATCTATAAGAGGCAGGTTCTCTTTTTTTAGGTCCTGCTCCTCAGCCATCTCCGCTTTCATCATAATCTCTTCAATCAGACCATGTTTTTCTTCCATTGGGTTCTGTTGCTGTTCACATGGGGCCTGCTTCTCTTCCATGAGGTTCTGTTGCTGTTCACTCACTGCCTGCTTCTCTTCCTTGAGGACCAGGTTCTCTTCCTTTAGAGACAGATTTTCTTCTCCCAGGTCCTGCTCCTCAGCCATGATCACATTCATTAGGGTTTGGTGCTCTTCACTCAAAGCCTGTTTTTCTTCCATCAGGATCTGTTGCTCTTCAATCGGGGCCTGTTTTCCTTCTGTCAGGGTCTGTAGCTGTTCACTTGGGGCCTGATTTTCTTCCATCAGTTTCTTTTGCTGTTCACTTGAGACCTGCTTATCTTCCATCAGGACTAGGTTCTCATTTTTCAGAAGCAGGTGTTCTTCTCTCAGGTCCTGTTTCTTAGCCATTTTCACTTTTATCAGAACCTGTTGCTCTTCAATCAGGGTCTGTTTTTCTTCCATCAGGGTCTGCTGCTGTTCACTCAGGACCTGCTTCTCTTCCATCAGGTTCTGTTGCTCTTCACTCAGGGCCTGCTTCTCTTCCTTCAAGACCAGGTTCTCGTCCTTCAGAGACAGGTTTTCTTCACTCAGGCCCTGCTCCTCAGCTTTCTTCACTTTCATCAGGGTCTGTTGCTCTTCAATCAGGACTGGATTTTCTTCCAACAGAGACTGTCTCTGTTCCCTTGGGGCCTGTTGCGTGTCCTTCAGGATCTGTTGCTGTTCACTCACATCCTGCTGCTCAGCCATTGTCACTTTCATCAGGGCCTGTTTTTTCCCCATCTGTTTCTGTTGTTGTTCACTCAGGGCCTGCTTCTCTACTTTAAGGAGCAGGTTCTCATCCTTCAGATACAGAGTTTCTTCACTCAGGTCCTGCTCCTCAGCCATCTTCACTTTCATCAGGGTCTGCTGCCTTTCACTCCGGGTCTGTTTTTCTTCTGTCAGGGTCTGTAGCTGTTCACTTGGGGCCTGATTTTCTTCCATCGGGTTCTTTTGCTGTTCACTTGGGGCCTGCTTATCTTCCATCAGGACCAGGTTCTCATTCTTCAGAAGCAGGTGTTCTTCTCTCAAGTCCTGATCCTTAGCCATTTTCACTTCTATCAGAACCTGTTGCTCTTCAATCAGGGCCTGTTTTTCTCCCATCTGATTCTGTTGCTCTTCTCTCAGGACCTGCTTTTCTTCCATCAGATGCAGGTTTTCTTCTCCCAGGTCCTGCTTTTCACCCATCTTGGCTTTCATCAGTGTCTGCTGCTGTTCACTCAGGACCTGCTTTTCTTCCATCAGAAACTGTCTCTGTTCCCTTGGGGCCTGTTGTGTTTCCTTCAGGTTCTGTTTTTGTTCACTCAGGTCCTGCTCCTCAGCCATTGTCACTTTCATCAGGGCCTGTTTTTTCCCCATTTGTTTCTGTTGTTGTTTGCTTAGGGCCTGGTTCTCTCCCATCAGGTTGTGTTGCTCTTCACTCAGGGCCTGCTTCTGTTCCTTCAGATGCAGGTTCTCTTCTCTCAGGTCCTGCTTTTCAGCCATCTTGGCTTTCATCAAGGTCTGTTGGTGTTGACCCAGGGTTTTATTCTCTTCAATCAGTGTCTCTTGCTCTTCACTTAAGGTCTGCTTCTCTTCCAACAGGTTCTGTTGCTGTTCACTCAGGGTCAACTTCTCTTCTATCAGGGTCTGTTGCTGATCACTCAGTGCATGCTTCTCTTCATTCAATGTCTTTCTCCTGTCACTCTGGATATGTGTCTCTTTCTTCAGGGCAATGTTTTCTTCCCTCAGGTTCAAGCTCCTAACAGATATGTTTATATACTCATCTACCAGTGTGTCCCATTCCCCTCTCAGGGACTGGTACTCTTGCCTCAGCACACAATCTTCATAAAAGTTTTTTTCAGTCAGGGCCATGTCCTTACTTACCAGGGTTATACTCTTTTGACTGATATCTATACTTTGTTCTTGCAAGCAAATATACCTTTCAGTCAGGGTCAAGCGCTGTTCTCTCAGGCTCTTCCTTTCTTCATACAAGCCAAGTCTCTGTACATTTAGGATGTGAAGTTCTTTATTCAGGGCTTGAAGCACTGCATTTAAGAACAGTTTCTCTTTCTTCAGGGACAGGTTCTCTGTCTCCAGGACCAGGTTCTTCTTTTTTGCAAACTGCTTCTCCTTCTTCTGATCCAGATTATCTTTCTTCAGGGCCAGGTTGACTTTCTTCAGGACCAGTTTCTTGTTGTTCTTCTTGTCCAGATGATCCTTCTTCAGGGCAAGGTTGTCCTTGTTCAGGACCAGTTTTGCCATCCAGTCCAGATTATCTTTCTTTAGAGCTAGATCCTCAAACAGCTTCGTCTTTTCTTTTACAGAGAGGCTGTGTTCATTTGGGGTCAAATGCTCTTCAGTTAGGACCTGCTCGTTGACCAGATTCTTCTTCTTCTCCTTCTTCTTTCCCCTCAGGACCAACTTCTGTCTAAAATCTGTAAAATGTATTTCTTGGGATTGTTTATTCTTCATTGAAGATGATGGTGGCCTGCCAGACATACATAATAAATAAATAAATAAATAAATAAATAAATAAATATCTGATGAAATTAGTTAAACCTGTATTTTATGTTTATCTGTTGGTTATACTTCTCTACAGGGACTAGACAATCTGTGTGTACATCTGTGTCAGTAATGGGTGCAACTTAAAGTAGCTGAATGCATTCATTAGTATGGGTGTCAACAAACATTTGTCAACAAACATCTGAGACTAAAGCTTAGGCATGGACTAGTTGGCATTTTGTAATGGACATATGATTTTTCCAGTAATATATTCATTTAGTAACAATGAAGAACAGTAAAAACATACATAAGAAGCAGACAAGATAATATACAGTGACCCAGGAACATTTCAGTCAGTATCATCTGTGAATACAAGAATATTTCTTGATCTGGTAGAAATGTTGATGAGCTTTAATGGAGATTTGGATCAGATCAAATGGCACCAGGGATGATTTTCTTATCTCTGAATTGTATTGAAAAGTATTGTTATAAAAAGCAATTCATAACAGATCTACAAATTATTCAGTTCTACCTTTGGTTTTGCAATTGATCCATTCCTTTAAAGTCAACTGTCTGGTTACAGTTGTGTAACTCTGGCCTGTCCACCATCGTGCTGTAGGAGAAAAAATTTTCAGTGTTTCTTTCATTGTAATCAGATTTGAGTTTGAATTTCTTTGTAAAGCTTTGTGCACTGGTGAAGCTTACCTTACTTCTTTCGATGTATGGATATGGTCTCTGTGATGAACCAAAACGTCTTTATAGCTGAGAACATTTAAACTCATTTCAGTGTAGTAATCAGTGCAGAGCATATTAAAGTATAGAGTTCTGCTGTTATATACACTATTTAGTAGAGTACATCCTGACTGGCACATGCATCTGACATTAAATATCAAAGATGTGACTCTTACCTTGTACTCTTATGATGGATTCATATGATTCTGACTGCCATCAGCATTATGTAGACCTTTTATTATCTGAGCTGGAAGGAGGTGGAGTTCACTCAGAGCTGTTTCTGTTTTAATAGAATGTGTTTTTTGATAATTTCATGAGAAAATAAAGCATTCTCAGGAAACATACATTTACTTGGAACCCAGTCTTAACACACATGACTGTGTCACATTTATCTTTTGAGCTGATGAAAGCACATAGGCAACATTCCCAAATACTGAAACGTAATACTAATGTTCAAACATCAGACACACTATCACTTCATCAGCTTCATCACTTCACACATCACTTCATACAAGCAGATTCCACAAAGCAAAACAGAAAAGTTTTACATGGAAACAAGAGAACATCATGTTGTCACTCAATCATTAGGTAATACAAAATAAGATATTTTTATTTTCATTATACTTACATGTGTGAAACATTGATAACATTCTTGTCATTTAATGTTCAAAGTTACACTTAAAACTAAAAAATGCTTAAAGATCAAACAAGCAACTAGAGCTTGAAGAGAACTGATTCTTATGGGTTATTGTTAGTAGACATGGTGCCAGGTGCTGAAAAAGTTCTACTGGTGAACTTTTATTTATTTGCACATTATACTGGAAAACGTTTATTTATCTAAATATTTTTTTAGAGAACTTTTATTTCACTAAAGGGCATTTATTTATCTAAGTGTTGTACTGGAGAAGTTTTATTTATACAAGCATTATACTGGAGAAATGTTATGTATCTTAATCTTGTTTTAGAGAACTTTTATTTATCTGATCTTTGCACTAAAGGGCTTTTATTTATCAGTGCGTTGTACTAGAGGACTTTTATTTTATAATGTGCTTTGTATTGGATACCCATTTGGTGTATTGAGAATAATTGTAAAAATCAAACTTTTTGCAAAACTGTTCCTTTAAATAAACATTTTTATAACTGTGTCAGGTTGTCTGTTGTGTATGGATATATGTGAACACTCCTCAGGCTGTTTCTGTAAATTTCTGGTTCCTTCTCCAGTGAACACCCACGCTGGACCCAAACACATCAATCAGAGCTTCTGTAGGGGGTCCAACAGCTCCAGCAGTGAAAACACTTTCACACCGAAAAAACACCTTTAAACTGTTTTCACACACTCCTCCATAACAAACAGGATTCCATACTGGCTTTCTGAAATGAACAACTTCATCAACTTTGTCATTTAACTCTAGTACACAGTAATAAAATAGACTCTCAGACCTTATTTTGTTTTAAGTAGTTTTATTACTCAATAGGTGTGTAACAGTCTTATAAAGTATTATTTAATACATAATTTTCAAACACAGACAAGTAAGACAGAAGTTATTTATACAAGTACACACTCAGGCCTGGCCTGCCTTTAAAGGGGAATTCCACCAAAATTTTCACTAATTTCTGTACAAATCATTCAGTGAGATTTAAGTAAATGATTAAATGTGAAATGCTTCACTCTAGAGAAAGAGTTCTGCTCTGATTTCTTTACAGTGTGATAGGAACCAGACATCACAATCTCAATTTTAAAAACTATCCAAACCTACCAGTAAATCTACATGAGTTTTATATTTAAAAAATGATGTACACAATTATGGAGAACGACTTAATATTTGAACTCAACAGCAAAACAAACACACCCCACCCTTCAGTGGGCCTTGAGAAGCTACACCCCCAAAATAAGCGGTTGCCAGCCATGCCCCAATACCAGCGGTTCAGCTGAGGGTTTACCACACATGAAAATGACAAAACACAGAGGCGCTAATTCAGCTGTGTATGTTCGACCGTGAGTCAGACCCAGAGCAAGGAGCACACACACACACACACACACACACACACACTCTCACACAAGCACTCTCACAACATACTCTCTCTTTCTTACACACACGTGCACACACACTCTCAAGCACACAGGCACACACTCTCTGACATACACATTCTGTCTCTCTTTCACACACAGTCTTTCTCTCACATACACACACTCAACAACATTCTCTTTTCTTTCTCTCTCTCACACGCACACACGCTCTCTCTTAGGCAAAGACACACACACACACACACATTCTGTCTCTTTCTCACGCATACAGACACTCACACACTCTCTCACGCACACACACACACACATTCAGAGATCTCTCAACCAATGTTTACATAGGTCTTTGCCACTGTCCCTCTCCTTCCCCCTGTCCTGTGCACAAGCACCACCACCCCTGTTGCTGACCAGCTGTTGTGTTTCTCAGTCTGAGCCACTTTGTTTCCCATTTGGGTTGGTGTGGTTGGGTAAGAACACCAGATTTTCCCAAGCACATAAACCAACTGGAGAGCTAATGAATCATGAGGAAACAAGAGCTGAATTTTACAAAAAATATTGAATTTAAACAATGTACAGTACCTTTAATGCTGATAGTAAAATAGTGATAAATCTGGGGAAAAAAAAAACCCTTTTCTTTGGGGACTATTTTGCTCTTCATCGCCCTGCATGCACAATCACAAAACAATGTCTCAGAGATCAGGCAGTGCATTTATAACCATTTCATGCAATAACTTGGTGAGGCTTTTAGAGGCTTCAGATGTCTGGTTCCTATCAAAACCAATGTGAAATAATTGTGACTTCACCAGAATGGAGCATTTCACACCAAACAACTGTAAATGACTCTTTAGATCAAACATTTAATTATACAGAAATTCCCCTTTAATAGGTGTTTCTCCTCATGAACACCACTCTGCGTCATCACTGTACTGCAGGAAGTGCGGCGTGTTTGACTGAGTGCTCTTATGTTTTATGTCTCAGGCGTGTCACTATGCTGGTTATACAGTACATATGCATATGATGATTTAAAACCACACTTTAGTACACATTTATGTTTATTATTGTTTACGGGTTATTTAGACACAGGACTATAACAATGATCTGAAATTCACGTAAAGTGTATATATCAGTAAGCCATTGCAGGTGAAATCTAGTCAATATATCTAATATTTTTATGAATAAAAGATTTTGCAGCCTATTTCTAGACATTTTGGTCCAGTTGAGGAAAGGGCAAAAAGCCTATGTCAATTTTACATTTGATTTTATACAGTATATCAGATATACTGACTAGAAGACAATTTCACTTATTCTTAGCAGTATCCTGCAATTATTGCTCAGTCCTGTGTGCACCCGTGTTTGGTGTAAATCTGTGATCCTTACAGAAGGACTAACAACAAGATTAATAAACAACACACAGACAACAGTAAGACAACATTAAAGCAGTACAGATTTATACACATACAGACATTTACAGATAAAGGAGAGGAAGTTTTAGAGTATAGCAGATTAAACAGCAGCCTTACAATCTTCTGCAGCTCACTTATTCCCTAATGACAAACAGATCAACGTCCTGGAATGGAAAAGTCTTTTAAAGGGCCAAAACTGAGGAAAAAAAACCTGGTTTCAAAACATACTGTCTGCTCCCTTCCGTTCTTATATGGAAACAATGTTAACATTTTTTTTGTTTTTGTAATGTTGTGAAAACCAGCATATTTTTACACATGAAGAATGTTAGCTCCACCCTCTCAGTCTACAGCAATTTAGCCACACCCATTCAGTCTAGTTTTAGTCCACAATACAGAACACAACAGTTAAGCTCCACCCATTCAGTCTACAGAAGTTTAGCACCATCCGTTCACGCTTCAGTTTAATCCCATCCATTCAGTCTGCAGTTCAGCTTCACCCATTCAGTCTACAGTTCAGCTTCACCCATTCAGTCTACAGTTCAGCTTCATCCATTCAGTCTACAGTTCAGCTTCTTCCGTTCAGTCTACAGTTCAGCTTCTTCCGTTCAGTCTACAGTTCAGCTTCATCCATTCTTCCTACAGCAGTGTAGCCCCACCCATTCAGTTTACAGAAGTTTAGCACCATCCGTTCACGCTTCAGTTTAATCCCATCCATTCAGTCTACAGTTCAGCTTCACCCATTCAGTCTACAGTTCAGCTTCATCCATTCAGTCTACAGTTCAGCTTCATCCATTCAGTCTACAGTTCAGCTCCGCCCATTCAGTCTACAGTTCAGCTCCGCCCATTCAGTCTACAGTTCAGCTTCATCCATTCAGTCTACAGTTCAGCTTCATCCATTCAGTCTACAGTTCAGCTTCATCCATTCAGTCTACAGTTCAGCTTCATCCATTCTTCCTACAGCAGTGTAACCCCACCCATTCAGTTTACAGAAGTTTAGCACCATCCGTTCACGCTTCAGTTTAATCCCATCCATTCAGTCTGCAGTTCAGCTTCATCCATTCAGTCTACAGTTCAGCTCCACCCATTCAGTCTGCAGTTCAGCTTCATCCATTCAGTCTACAGTTCAGCTCCACCCATTCAGTCTGCAGTTCAGCTCCGCGCATTCAGTCTGCAGTTCAGCTCCGCGCATTCAGTCTACAGTTCAGCTTCATCCATTCAGTCTACAGTTCAGCTTCATCCATTCAGTCTACAGTTCAGCTTCATCCATTCAGTCTACAGTTCAGCTTCATCCATTCAGTTTACAGTTCAGCTTCATCCATTCAGTCTACAGTTCAGCTTCATCCATTCTTCCTACAGCAGTGTAGCCCCACCCATTCAGTTTACAGAAGTTTAGCACCATCCGTTCACGCTTCAGTTTAATCCCATCCATTCAGTCTGCAGTTCAGCTTCATCCATTCAGTCTACAGTTCAGCTCAACCCATTCAGTCTGCAGTTCAGCTTCATCCATTCAGTCTACAGTTCAGCTCCACCCATTCAGTCTGCAGTTCAGCTCCGCGCATTCAGTCTACAGTTCAGCTTCATCCATTCAGTCTACAGTTCAGCTTCATCCATTCAGTCTACAGTTCAGCTTCACCCATTCAGTCTACAGTTCAGCTTCACCCATTCAGTCTACAGTTCAGCTTCATCCATTCAGTCTACACTTCAGCTTCACCCATTCAGTCTACACTTCAGCTTCACCCATTCAGTCTACAGTTCAGCTTCATCCATTCAGTCTACAGTTCAGCTTCACCCATTCAGTCTACAGTTCAGCTTCACCCATTCAGTCTACAGTTCAGCTTCATCCATTCAGTCTACACTTCAGCTTCACCCATTCAGTCTACACTTCAGCTTCACCCATTCAGTCTACAGTTCAGCTTCATCCATTCAGTCTACAGTTCAGCTTCACCCATTCAGTCTACAGTTCAGCTTCACCCATTCAGTCTACAGTTCAGCTTCACCCATTCAGTCTACAGTTCAGCTTCATCTATTCAATCTACAGTTCAGCTTCATCCATTCAGTCTACAGTTCAGCTTCATCCATTCTTCCTACAGCAGTTTAGCCCCACCCATTCAGTTTACAGAAGTTTAGCACCATCCGTTCACGCTTCAGTTTAATCCCATCCATTCAGTCTGCAGTTCAGCTCCGCCCTTTCAGTCTACAGTTCAGCTTCATCCATTCAGCCTACAGCAGTTTAGCCACACCCATTCAGTTTAAAGCAGTTTAGCCACACCCAAACAATCTACAGTTTTCTCCTCCCATTCAGACTACAGCCGTTTAGCCCTACTAAGATGAACATACCATCACTTTAAAGGGTAGTTAGCTAGGATAAGTAGATTATAACCATGCCAACTGAAGCCTGTTAGCCCCCCATATTTAGCAAACTGAGCACCTAACAGTCCTGTTCTTTTTTCAGCCATTTAAAAAAGGAAAGAAACAAAAATGGTAAACTTGTGTTAGTTATAAATCTATAATCAATGTCTCTACAAGACTTACTATAAACAGACAGCAGGTAGCATTAGATATTATTAGCATAATCAGTTTAGCAATGATGTGACTGATATGTACAGCTTTAAAGCTGACCTTTCACTGTGCATATAGCACATAAAAGTGTAAATAATAGCTTTACAGCTTCCCAAAAACAAAGGGATTTAAGGCTCATTTATGCTCAACATTAAATATGGATACAGACAGAGTCTTCTGTTCATATTCTGTGTTCATTTAATCTGTATTAGTGCACATTCTCTGAAAGCTTATGAACACAGATGGAACTGAGCAGTACCACTGGAAAAGTGCAGTCAACAGTTCCAACAAAACATTAGCCCTGCCATATGGACACAACGAAGAAGAAATTTTAGCAGAAGAGAAGTTATGGATGAACTTTTTGAAGAGAGGCTGTGAGACCTACTTGTGAAATATGAGCATCATTATGATGTTGCACTGCTGGGGCACAGGGACCAACCATTAACACAACAGTTTGGAGGAGAAATTGCCCAATCGTCAGAAACTTTTGATTCTGAACTGCCCTCTAGTGGATGTATTGCTTAACATTAATGCCAGCTGAAAGAACACACAGATGTAGTCATACATAAGAAAATATGTCATGGAAAAGGTCATTTTGTTCATAATTTGATTATTCAAAAAAGCAAACCGTCATATATTTAATATTAATTATATGTAAAGTGACATTTCAGGTCATTTTTATTGAAATTTTGATTAGTGTGGCTTATATACATAATTTTTTTTTATAATTATTACAATATTTAATTTGGAATTTGAGCAAATTACTTAATATAAAATGACAGTTTATATTTTTGAATTAAATTATGAACACTAAACGTTTTTACAATAATAAAAAATTTTAAGATGCACCATTTAATTTAGCTCCACCCATCCAGCCTACAGCAGTTTAGCTCCACCCATTCAACATAGCAGGTTAGCTACACCCATTCAACCTACAGCAGCTTAGCTCCACCCATTCAGCCTACAGCAGTTCAACTCCACCCATTCAGTGTAGCAGGTTAGCCCCACCCATTCAATCTACAGCAGTTTAGCTCCTCCCATTCAACCTACAGCAGTTTAGCCCCACAAAGATGAAGGTAGCATTGTACAGCACTTTAAAGGGTACATTTAGCTAGTGGCAGTGACTGTTAACTTGTTTAAAACTTTCATACTGATTTTCATATGTAAAGACAGTATAAATGAGTTTTTAGACAGATCAGCTGAAGATTAAAAAACAATAGTGGAACACTGTTTAGACAGAGAAGTTTTAACATTAACAACATGAAATTTGCAATTATGTTCAGGGCAACACTGCCATAAATACAACTCTACAGCACTTTAAAGGGTCAAGTTAGCTTGTGGAAGTCTTTTATAACCATGTTTTATAACTTTTGTTTTAGCAAACTGAGCACCCTGCTAACACCTAACAGTCCTGTTCTTTATTTAGTGATTAAGAAAGGAAAGATAAACACACATTAGGTGACAGATAATATTAGGTAGATTATGTTATGTATATGATTATAAATCTATAAGCAATGTTCAGCAAACATTTTACTAAGCTAGTAGTTAGCATATAATTATTAGCATTAGCAGATTAGAAAGCACTGAAAAGTCAACTGTACTGTACTAGAAAGCAGAATGAATACTGACAAATGACCATTCTTTAAAATGGGGTTTTCCCAAAAAAGCTTTCAACTGTCCTCTTTTAAACTGTCTAATGCTAATGCCAAAGCTAGACTCATTTTAACACCAATGCTAAAATGAATGTGCTTTCTGTAATAGCATAGGAACATCATAAACAGTGATAATGCGGTAAATTAGCTTTGAAATGACCGTAGCTATCCTGTATTTATTGGTGTTAATGTTTTTAATGATGAAAACAGGCATCATGGAGAAGTTACGACCTTTGTTGAATTGTTCCTGTGCTCTCCTAAGATAGCTATTTGCTCATCACTGACGCACAACAAAAAAGAAGGCCGGCCATCAGCATCACAACAGTGTTATGTGTGGTTTTTTTGTATCATCATTCACAGCTACATGACAAGTGATGAAGTGGGTATTCACAAGTGAACATTTTGGAAAGGGGGGGAGGACGCAAAAGTCTTGACTTAGCAGTTTTGCGCGAGTCATGTGACGGAGGGTGGGCCGTGCGGTTTGTTGAGCTGGTCTGATGGCTTTTGTTGGGAGATTAGCAGAGCACACAGTGGCGAGATAGGGCCGGTCTGCTGCGGCAGAGACGGCCTCAGCCACACGACCCTGAAAAACACTACAAACGTGACTATAAGCCCACCACTACTACACCCCCACTAACATCACCAGCATTGCCTTAGTCCAACGTGTGGATGCTTATACCTTCAGAAACACCGGCGCTATGCATCAGCTCAACAAGCTAGTCCACTTTTTCTGAAACACCCTGGAATTTTCCTTTTTTCCCTTTTTCCATTGTTTTGTCACTGTTTCTTTGCGAGAGAAGTGGGACACCTCCTCTGAAACTCCATTTGGTCCCCTCAAATGAACCCTCGCCCTGCACCGAGGAGCATCATCTGCCAAAACGGTGAGTTCAGGCCTGAGTTTGTCACTGTGTGCTGTGCTGGGATGCTTAGTTTAGCCATCCCTCTAGCTCCCATGTGGAGCCCAAAGCTCTGTGAATGTGATGGTGTTGGTTCACACAAAGCCACGATGGGGAACATTTTAACTCATGGAGCAACAGTGAAGGACAAGAGGGTGAACAGTGCTCACGGTTTGGGAGAATTGATGTAGAAAGAGCCAATCTCTCTCTCTCTCTCTCTCCCTCTGTCTCATTTATTCTATATGTCTCTCTCCCAGCCTTGGGTAACACTCCAGGTCACAGGGTTGCTTCACCTCTCACAGTAGTGCAGGGTGAAACTTCCTGAACTTTTCTGCTCTCCAATGCTCCACTGCTCCAGATCCAGCTTGTCTTCCAAGTCGTCATCCTCCTCTTCCTCCTCCTCTTCTTCATAGTGGCTGGGTTCCTCTATGGAGCTCTCCATGCGATAGCAGTAGGGCTGACCTTCTGTGTACTCGTAGATGGTGGGCAAGCTGCTCTTCAGGCTGCAGCGTCGCCTCAAGGCCACCAGGAGGGGCTGTAGAGAGCAGAGGAGAGACAGATTGTGTAAAGAAAATTCACTTATGTCTCAAAAAATGCTTCAAAACTAGGAATCAACTGATATGTTTTTCCAATACCCAATACTGATTAATAGTAATCAAGGACAACGATAAACAATATTTGGGATAAATATTAATTTATCATACATTTGATATCTGTACTGTTAACATTTACAATAAAGCAGTTTTTACCCACAGCTTACATTAACATAGTTAACGAAAAACACTTTTATTGGTGACAAAATGGAGTTCAAGTGCTGATTACAAATTCTTAATATTGGTCAGGTTTGATCAACATGTGGGCAACATATTTAAAATGTGCCAAATATGTAACAAAGCAGAATACATTTTTATTTGCAAGTGAAGACTTCCTAAATGTAGCCACTATGAGATCATTCAAGCAATTTCTTGACCTTATTTCATGTTTTAACCACTTAAATAATCTGGAACCACTGATAGGTCCAGCATGTGCTCCTTCCATTCAGAGCTTCATTACTTTCTTCTTTTTGAAGATCCACACAAAAGGGAGGAGACATATGAAAGCTGAAAACCTTTTATTTCTACACAAGCTGCTCTTTTCTTGCTATTTTGAGCTTCTAATTAAATATTTTCTTTAAATAAACTATGTGTCATATCTTTAGTTCCAATAAGTGTTGATTTTTTTTTTCAATCCTTTATTGATGTTTGAGTCCCAAACAAATAGAACTGAGCTCTCGGCGTCTGTAGGGCTGAAGGCGCCCTCTTGTGGTACACATTTTGAAACTACATAAAGTGTCCTGCAGCCTAAAATAAATATTTCTGGGATAAAAAATTTAAAAGCATTTAGTGTAAGCATTTGTTATTATATTACAAAGCTCGTTTGAAGGATTCTATTACAAAAAAAAAAACATTTGACATTTATTTCAATGTTGATTGCTGTGTAAAACCTCAAAAATTTGAGCAACCAAATGGAGAACAATCCCGTTGAGTTGTAAGAAGTTAAAAAGTTTATGTATTGATGGTATTCTAGCTACATTCTGTTTGGCTTACTTATCAATCACGAGATGATCAAATAAATAAGTAAATAAGACGCTTGTTCTTGATGACTTGCCTGATGAAATAAAGGTTAAATAAAATAAATAAATAAATCTCTTGTTGAGGACCTATTTTGAATGTAGTTCTCAATGAATGTCACTTGGTTTATAATTGTTTAGATAGAACTGGTTATATGTATAGTGTTACCTGAGGCATGGTGAATATGTCCACGTTGTTACCGAGGTCAATCCAGGCCAGACAAGAGAAGCTCTTTGGATTCTTCAAAGCTTCAGTGAGATCTTTCATGATAGCGATGGTTAATCGGTTCCCGTTGAGAGCGAGCGTAGTGAGTTTCGGTAAAGTGTACAGAAGAGGCAGAAGCAGACGCAGCCCTTCATCCCTCAGCTCAGTGAAACTCAGATCCACAGAGATCACGGCACCCCCACTGGTCTGGAGATAATATGCCACATGTCGAATGTCACGTGTTGACAGAGGGATACCGGAGAGATCCACTGAGTCACTACAGAGCTTCTTCTGAAGGGTGGTTTTAAGACTGAAAGATGAAAAAAAGACCATTATTAGCCATGTTAGGCTATGATGAAGATAGCAGCAGAATTACTACATGGTATAGTCCAGTCTGAGCTTTTTCCACTTTACCACAGATGTAGTTCAGCCAAGTTTGGAGACAAAAGTCCTTTAGTTTACAGCTGGATCTGCAAAGCTACTGGTGCTAACAACCATCCAGTAACTTTCACCTTAATTCAGTTGTTTCTGTAAGAATACATCATCAAAACTTCCCAAAACCGTATTCCCAATATCCTTAATTTCCCTGAGGGAGCCACCTAAAGGGATCAATAAAGTACTATCTATCTATCTATTTCAAATCTTAATGAAGCTTTCACAGGCTAGTGGATGTGGTTTATGACACAGTACGACTTATTGTGAACCTTAAATAATAAGAAAGACATCTTAAAGCAGGAAGTAGTGTTCTAGAATCAGTTTTACATTTAAGGCAGACTTTCTTATCCAGAGCGATGTACAAAAGCACTTTGTTTTCATTAAGAGAATGATCTCAGCTAGTACAGACAGGTTAGAGTCTAAACAACTCTTCAGTTGAGACACTATTAGAACAAAACCAACACTAATACCTAGAGAAAGATACACAATATAAGAGCTTTACAATACATTACAGTAAGAGTTATAAACTAGTGCTGGCTTAAGTGTTCAACACAGAGATGGTCTTCAGTCTGTGTTTGAAGACTGAGGGCCTCTGCTGTTTGAACAGTCAGTGGGAGTTTGTTGTGCTAGTACAGAGAAGAGTTTTGGTGATAGTCTTCCACGTGTTTTAAGTTTTAGTGACATCACAAGTTTTAGTGATGAGCATCATAAATGCAGAGGAATCTGATAAAGATCAGTCTTCTACAGCCCTGCTGCTGTCTGTAGTGCTGAGATTTTATTCATTTTATAGTTCCCAGTAAGTCATACTGTGTCCTAAACCACATGCACTAGTCTGTGAGATCTTGATTAAGATGTGCATGAGCTTTGAGTGGCTTCAGGTCTTGTGATGAAGTTTTACAGAAACAATTGGAATAAACAGAAGAAGCAGAATTTGCACTCCAAACATGTATTGTGTCACTAAATCTGAAGTCAGTGGAGAAATAGTGCATCTCAAAAAAATTATATCATGAAAAAAATTCACTTCATAATTTAGTCCAAAAAAGTAAACTGTCATATATTTTATTTTCATTACACGTAAAGTAATATTTCAAGCCTTGTTTTGGTTTAATGTTGATCGGTATGACTTATAGCTCATGAAAATCTGAAATCCAGAATCAAACGGTAGAATATTTAATTTGGACTCATTTAATTTGGATTTAATTTAAAATTAGTATGCAAACAGTATCCACATTTTAAAAAAGCCTTGAAATGTGTCATTTTATGTGTAATGAATATAATTTTTTTTATTATTCAATTATGAGCAGAAATGAACTGTTTCACCATATTCTAATTTTTGGAGATGCACCACTATAGTAAATATTCTATTTTCTGAACCGTTCCTTTATATTTGCATATTTTAACAGGACGAGTTTAGTAGAATTTCGCATGACGTCAAACATTTGTCTTTCTTGTGCTTCTATGATTTGTTGGCGTGTGTCAGCCATCACAGATGAGTTATTTCTGGCTCCATTGTGAGGTCTGCCTGCAGGCTGGAAATTGAGTCCAATTGTCACTTTCACTTTGTGTGTGTGTCTGTGTGTGTACACATGGTTAGAGCAGTGGGGCAAATCCACCAAAATATCTGACACCAGATTGTTCACCAACTAGTTAACTACCAACCATCTACTCAAATCTAAGAAGCATATTTAATTGGTAAAGAACCACATTATGTGGTATTTCTCTAAACTTTAAAATGGTCTTCACACTCTCTGGTTCTTCATGGAACCAAAAGTGGTTCTTCTGTGGTAGCACTCCAAAGAAGTCTTTTAGGCATCTTTTATTTGATAAAGTGTAGACATAATTTGATTCCACTTAAGCTAAAAATAGGCTCTTGGTTACGCCTCTGAAGTCACTGTTACCTGACTGACTGAACAGGAGAAGGTCAGATCGTCCTGCACCAGTGTTCTAACAATGACTGATGAACAGGGACCAAGCATAACACATAGACCAGCACATTTCTGCATGTTTATTACTAATGAGAGTGAGGAAGGACTTATTTAAAATTACAAGCAGCCCATAAACTTTAAACTGCCCATATCCTGTTTTATTATTTTATTTCTCCCTGAGTGTCACTTATGACTGCGTGTTTATGTATGAAATCAATCAAAAGTTAATCATTTCCTAACCTTAAAATCAAACAAACTGTTTTTGTTACTGTACCTTAAAGACTGATATATGTCACTGATCTCTGTTCTGATTGGCTGTCTCGTTCAAAAAGGCAGAAACACTCATTATAACTTCAGCAAGTTGAATGGGCAGGGCTAAACGGTTGTATGTTAGATGGGTAGAGCTAAACTTTTGTAGCCAGAATGAGTGGAGTTAACCTACTCTAGGCTGTATTGGATGGGGTTAAGATGCTGTTGGCTGCCCTGAGTGGTTCAGCAGGCTACGACGCTGACACTATGACCAGAGGATCACGAGTTCGAATCCCGGTCATGCTGTTTGCCATCAACAGCCGGGGCCCAAGAGAGCAAAAATTGGCAGTGCTCTCTTTGGATGGGTAGATGGCGTTCTCTCTCCCCATCACTCACACATTGCAATGTCTGCTGGCTCAGGCATCTACTGATTGGTCCATTCGGAGCTGGGAACCCTTCCGAGCGCGTTGGCGGCTCCCCAGTGATGGTGTATCAGCGGTAGTTCGAAAAGAGGTGGTGGCTGTATTGCACGCAACAGAAGATTCGTGTGCATGTCTTCACCCTCCTAGAGTCAAGGACAGTGCAAAGTGATGGAGAGCCCCCTAGCGGATGGGATGAGCTAACTGGCTACTAATACATTGGGAAGAGGATAAAATTGGCACAAAAAAAGATGCTGATTGGCTGAAAGGGTGGCACTAATCTGCAATTTTGTGAATGGGCAGAGTATAACTACAGTAGGCTTGGATGGGTGGAGCTAAACTGCTTTAGATAGAATGGATAAAGCTCAACTACTGTAGGCAGAATGGTTGGAACTAAGCTGCTGTAGGTATTATTTGGTGGTGTTAAACTGCTATAAGCTGAACTGGTGGAGCTAGTCTGCAGTAGGTCAGATGTGCAGAGCTTAACTTCAGTAGGTTGAATGGGCAGAGCTTAACTACTCTAGATAGAATGAGTGCAGCTGATGAATCATTACGATAGGTAATTATAATGTTTTCATGGCTTCACAAAACTGAAGTGAATTAAAAACAGCCTGTTTTTGCAGTTTAGTTCTGATATAACTGAGATATGAATGGTACATTTGAACAACGTTTCGATACCACATTAAACTCTTACTTGAAAAAGAGTGATGAAAATCCCTTTTTTCCAGTACATGGGCTCTGTAACTGCTCTAAAGCTCTTCTCCAGGATTTAGTCATACTGCAGTCTGCCAAGCAGAGCTCAATCTGTTCTGCTAGACAGTGGCACTCAGTTGGCAGAGCTGATGATTTAATTTGATGTTGTTGTTGATGTATAGAGAGCATCTGAAGTCATCCCTGATTTTAATGTTTTTCTTCAACTGAAACTTTATCTACTGTTATTCTGAAACACATTTAGCATAAATGACTGCGGTATTTAAATATAATTACATTTTCAGGTATTACGTTGGTGTACATTTGATTTATATGGACATGAACCACATCTGCATTTCTCATTTACATTTGTCTCAACATCAGAAAATTACAAAAACATCAATAAATGGTAAAAAAAAAAAAAAAAAAAAAAAAAAAAAAAAAGCTCGCCAGATGTTTGAGAAGTTTTTAACCAAGCACTGAACATTTTATTCAGAAATAATATTTTCATATTCTTCCACTGACCTCTTATGTAGTCAATCAACAAAACATGTTTCAAGTGTTAATTTGGCTTCTTTAGTTTAGAACTGGAGCTGTGAAGTTATCAGTAGTAACAATCACTAGGATAGTATGTATTTAATAAAAAATACATCACCAAAACGTCTCTGAACTCACTCAAACTAACTGATGTATTCTCCAGTCACCTTCTTATACTTTTATAATAAAGACTTATTTTACAAGTCACGAACCAATTTTTGAAGAGTTTGTAGACCGCTCGACGAAAAAAAAAAAAAAA
>BRDA01004443.1:23711-35335 GCA_036984385.1 Crenuchus spilurus
TAAAAAAAAAAAAAAAAAAAAAAAAAAAAAAGCAGCTCGCCAGATGTTTGAGAAGTTTTTAACCAAGCACTGAACATTTTATTCAGAAATAATATTTTCATATTCTTCCACTGACCTCTTATGTAGTCAATCAACAAAACATGTTTCAAGTGTTAATTTGGCTTCTTTAGTTTAGAACTGGAGCTGTGAAGTTATCAGTAGTAACAATCACTAGGATAGTATGTATTTAATAAAAAATACATCACCAAAACGTCTCTGAACTCACTCAAATCTCATCTCAAAGACTACTGGATGTGGTTTAAGACACAGTATGACTGTGATGAAAATGAATGAAACTTGTGTAGCTGAATGCTGTGTCGGCCATCTTAAGTCGTACTATGTCCTAATCCACATCCACAAGTCGACGATCCCTTGGTTAAGATTTAGATTAACATTATATGGGTTCAGAGAAGTTTTGGTAATGTATTTTTATAGAAACTCTAATATTTTAGGTGACTATGGAGTTCTATTGTTTGTTAGCATTGTTAGCCTCGCAGCTCCAGTTCTAAACTAAAGAAACAAAATTCCAAACTTGTCATGGTTGAGCTGAGGTAACTGGGAGAATATGTAGATTTAGAAATGCAACACCAAAAAGACATACTGGTGAGATTTATAACACCAGGGAAGCTCCAACACCCCTGGCTGGTGAAGACTGGTTAATGCATATGATGGGTGAATGGAAGTGAACCCCAGTCTGCCGTCATATCAAAATGCTTGGTGTTAAACTGTAAATTAGCTTCATCAAGTCTTGCACTGTGGTGCCTCCATGAACCAGTACTGTAACAAAATACCTGAATATCACAAAATTGTTTTTTCTCTCAGAAACTCCGTATGGATTTCTAATGAATAGTTCACACGTAAAGATTGGTGGTTCATTCTGTGCTGTATTTAAACCCTCAACCACCAGATGGCAGTGTTGTAATCTATCTTCAGCCATTAGACTCTTCCACTCCAATGGAAACAAGGAAAACTTCTGACAGTTTTCCTAAAATTTGATTTTAAAAAACAATATATAATCTTACTTAAAGTATCACAGTATACTGTAACTCTTGTATCATGACATGCATCATATCAACAGTATCTACTGACGCACAACAATATACATGGATTTATACGGACCATGATGTACATATTCATACACGATTCAGACGCTTATAATGAGATTTATCAGAGTGGACGTTTTAATAGTCGGCAGTGTAGAATACATGGTAATATAATATCATTTTGAGTAAGCAGTCAGTGCTGGTGAACACTGTGATATCATTTTGCTGTGTCACTCTCCACTGGGCTTATACTGCAGCTGAAATTGTTCATTCCAGCGGCGTGGCTCACCCAAACACGCAGTCTCTCTCTCTCTCTCTCACCATCTCTCTCTCTCTCTCTCTCTCTCTCACCATCTCTCTCTCTCTCTCTCAGCTTGGCAGCTTTATTACCACATAAGTTCCATTATCAGGATCAATTTCTCTTTCCCTGTCCATCTCTCTCTCTCTCTCATGTATTATACACTGTTGGTGTGTGAAGTGGTCAGTTCTAAAGCTGGCTGGACCTTTTAAAGGTCTCAGTAACTCAACAGCTATGGTACATTTCACTCTCAGAAGTCATGTGATAATCATCCATTAGTGTGTTGCTTTGTAGTTTCTCTCGTCAACAGTGGGCAAGTAGTCGATATGAACATTTTGGGCAAATTTGAAGGGGCTAAAATTCAGATAATTTATCATATTGGTTGATTACATATGTTTACAATTCCAATATTTGAGTTATTAGCTACAGGATATCACAGGTTGTGAATGTTATCATTAGGGCTTGAGTCAAGACCTCTTTTATCAAGTTGGGGGGAGAGGGGGGGGATCCATGGTATTAAATTCAGGCAGGACAAATTAGACTATAGTAGGCTGCTACACTTGGTAATTAATGGGAAACACTGTAATGGTACCGAAGCCATGATTTGGGTAGATTTACTTAATAACAGAAGAAACAGTTCTCAATGCCGAGACGTTTTTACTGAAAAAATGTACCTTCTCATTCTCAATATTCTGAAATATTATGTATGCAATGTTTAGATGATTAGATTCTCCCTCCAAAGTTTCTATTATGAAGCAATAAAACTGCTGATTCTATATGTTCCCATAATACACACTACTGCATCTCCCCAAAATTAGAATATCATAAAGAAGCTAATTTTGTGTTCGTAGTTTAATTGTAAACAATAATACATTTTATATTTATTACATGTAAAGTGACATTTCAAGCCTTTTTTGCTTTCACGTTGATCCTGTTTGAATTATAATTTATTCAAAATCAGAATAAAACATGTAAATAATTGGAGATTCTGGATTCAGAAGCTATAAGTCTAATCACCATTAAAACAACAACAAAAAAAGACTTGAAGTGTCAATGACCGTTTAACTTTTTGAATGAAATTATGAACAACAATAAACTTTTCATGATATTCCTATTTTTTTGGTGTGGCACTTTATGCCAAAATAGTTATACACACAGATACACGTTTATCACACATGCAAATATGTGGCTCATGGTTTCAGTTTTGCCGTCTCTGCAGCGGTAGCAGGTGTCAAATTTAAATTCAACATCTACAGAGCCCAAATTCAATTTCTCTCCAAATATAACTCTGCTGTGTTCCCAGGCCTGTGTTATATACAAGCGTTTGACAGTCTGGTTCTGACCTGAAGCCCAGCGAGGCAGCTGTGTCTCTGAGCGCTGACATTTCTGTCATCTCTGAGTTTTAACATTCACTCTGTGTGTGTGTGTGTGTGTGTGGTGCTGATGGGCAGCTTTGAAGCTTCTTTAGCACCAGCTCAGATCAAAGTCATCAACTCTGTGAGATGTTTTTACAACCATGAAGGTCATCACTGTCCTCTTCTCCATTATAATCACATTGTCTTGACTTATATTCCTCATCTGACTTTAAAAAGAACAATATTAACTAGAAGAGAGAATTTTCTTAAGAACATGCAGTGACTGTGCAGTGTAAGCAACCCACAGTTGATTGTGATGCAGATGCTATGATTGAGCAAGTGTTTTGCAATGTGTTGCTAGGTGGTTGCTAAGGTGTTGCTGAGGCAGTTGCTATGGTCTCCAATGTGTTTGATAATCCGCCATCTTTTGAGTGAGGGAACCATGATGCATTGTGGTATGTTAAGTTGTGTAAGTAGTGTACTGTACATCGGTTGTACACTATATTTACAGTGCACTGTGGGTAACAATATAGTGTTCTATATAGGGAATCTAGTTTTTCTCTGAGAATTTGGACAGCACTACAAAATAGCCAACACCCTAAATAAGGTTAACTGTCTGACACAACCTAGATTAATTCTGCACACTATGTTACATCATAAATGTGGTCTTTGTATGTAATCTGTTCATTGGTGCTGTAACCACAACTGTGGAAGCAGCTAATCATGCAAATTTAACACTTCTGGATAAAGAAATCCTGTAAAGCTGAAGAAGAGAAGTCCAAACTCATGGACAGCTCTGAAAACTTAAATATATAAAGACTATTTTGAGCCACAGCTGCTTTAGTTGTTTCTACAGGCTTGTTTCTGTGTGTTCATACAGCATCAAGAGTTCATGTGAATTGAGCAGACCTGACTGTGTTCAGAGCAAAGAATTCACAGGTCTTTAAATGATCAGCACTGAGAATGAGTTGAGACTTACTACAGATTTGTTTGGGTTTTTTAGAGGAATGCAAAAGTGAAATAATGAAGGTTGAGATGACTTTTTACAGGAAGTAAAGAGTAAAATAATTCCAGAAGTTAAATGAGATTATAAATGAATATCTGACTATAAATGTAGGTATTTATATAGAAATCGTTGTTTCTCATTACATAACATGAGGTTCTGTTAAACTTGTACAAACTCAAAACAGTAGAAGACAGAAAACATATGGGCAGAACTACAAAACGTGTGTGGGAGGAGCTCTGAAAGAACACATACAGGCAGAGATATGAAAGAACATGTGTGGGAGGAGCTACAAAAGAACATATGGGTAAAGCTACAAAATAACGCATTTGTGGGTGGAGCTCTGAAAGAACACATTTGTAGAAAACAGAGATTGGATTGGACATTTTTCTCCAATTCTGCTTAAAAAACTTTTTTTGGCTTCTGCTCTTTTGTGTGACCTTGACTCTGATGAGATGATCTCATGCTGAAAGAGGACGGCTGGAAATATAATCCTGAAAACATGCCTGGAATATCTCAGAGAACAAAATGGACATAATGACTAGACAGAATAACAATGGCTCTGATTGTATTGTGAGGAAAAGTTCCCTCAGCATACGGCTGGACCACGAGAGGTGTTTCTCTCACAGCTTTCCCTGCCAGTTTATTCTGGGCTTGTTTACCAATAAATCTGACTTTTATTGAACTAACAAGACAACAATATGAGGATTTGGTACGATTTCAAACTGGAACTGGGTGCAGAACTTAAATTGGTTGCAAATACTGTATTAGACATAAGATAAGAATCTGTTAGGAGAGTGCAGGGCTTAAACTATTTACAGAGTTAAACACAGCCAAGGAGAAGATGCTTTTGGTCATCTTTTTATATCCCCAGAGCAACGTCATCTGTGAATGTTGAGTGTATCCAGACAGATATTTCTCCAGATTCACCCTGAAGTCAATGTTGTTGATGGCTGGGGGACAGAACTCAAATTGCTATTTTCATCTTTTCATTGGTGACATCATTTAGAAGTACCAAAATATTCAAATATCACTTTTCCACCAAAAAAAGTGCTAGTGCTCATGTTGAAGCTGGTGCTATATCCCAGGAACCACTGAACTTTTAAGAACAAACGTCTACTGATTTAAGTGCTCAATGATTCCATATCTAGATGTGGGTGCTCTTTAATCTGGAAGCAGAAGATGGAGGAAGATTGCGTATAAACCCCTCAGAGGAACTTTTGCTTTTCTGCAAATTCTGCTTCTTTCTTTGAGGCCACCTAACCATCCTGTATCAATGTTTTACCAATATGTGAGGCTGATGCTAACAATTTGCACAGCAACTGGTCACAGAGTCACTGAATTCAACACATCGGTCAATTGTGTTGTCAGTCTGTTACTAACACAAAGTGCAGCACATCAACATTTATCCCATTTATGTCTGCAGCATCCAGAGAGCTAGCCAGATAGCATTAGCCCAAAACCAAACCTCTCCAACGTTCTGCCCTATGACATGAGCATGGAATGGCATGATGGAGAAAAAAAGGTAAAGTTGAGAACATCTGTGAACAGGTGAACATCCGGCCTCCACATGGGGTGGTCAGTTTAACATGCTAGTACTAAGATTTGCCAAATAAAGAAAGAGCTCCATTTCTTCCACAATCAAAATGTAATTCAGTTGACATTTTCATACTTCGCACTCTGTTTGACTCCAGGATGATATCTGTGAAGATATTTTGATGTGCTTTGATCTGAAAGCTTTTCAACTGCCTTGAATGAGTAGTGTTAGTAGTGCTTTACTGAGACTTCTCAGGCTGGTACCATTAACCTCACCTGTGGGGATCATGTTTATATCACTCAGTTTACAGATCAAATGCTGCAGGATGGTTTTATAAAGATATTAAGATTACTCAAGTATGTTTAAACATTTAGCATGAACAAAAAGCATTACATTGTGCCCTGCCCTGACATGGATGTGTATGGGTATTTGAATATCTGATACTCAAACTCACACAAACAATTTTAATGGACCTCAGGGAAATAAATGCATGAAAAATGTATGGGCCCTTTAAGGTAGTAATGCTAGTAAGACCTTGACGTTAAGGGCTTCATAAACGTGACTTTCAGGCCTCAAAGCTGGTTATTTGTCTATTTCTTATTTGTGATCAGGTGTCACAATAAATTACGGTCACTCTCAACTCATCTCACGTCTCCTGGCAACCAGTAACTATGAGTGTCATCCATTTTCTTCTTGTCAGCTACTTTCCAATCATGAAGGGACGAGTTCTCACAGAAACGCTGTTCTGTGCTCTTCACAGCTAAAACTGTGAACTCAACAAGTACAAAGCTAGCATCCTCACATCCTCAGAACAGAAAAAGTGCAAACTATGTTAACTTTAATGTAAGTTAATATTGTCAGACTTTATTCCATGTAACTTTGGTCTGTTTCTATCTATCTATTCATCATGAAATAAATGAGGAATCTGGGCTAATATGCCACTTTTAAGGTGGGATGTTAATACAGGTGCAATGTTGGGGTGGGGGGGTCTGTTATGAATAAAAAATGTTGGCAGGCATTAGTCAGACCTCTGACCGACCACTGACCGTCTGCACTGGCCTCTAAACACCACAAACTCATAAATGATGTAAAATCACTCCATTATTCATTTCAGCATTCACAGATTCAAGTACTCTCCAACCCTCTCTCTCCATATCACTGTCTTCCTGTCTCTCGTCCATCATTTCTTTAGATTAGGTTTATTAGTCTTTACCACATTTAGCGGTCTCTGGTGAAGTCATGTTGTACATGAATTATTTCTGACCACATTTGTCATTAGTGTCTATACGTAGAAAATGAGATATTTTGTTACAGTTTGAACAGAAAAGCTACTGTTGTGGTAAGGAGAGAGAGAAAAGGACAAGATGAGACAAGGGAAAGTTACAGTGCAGTAAAAGGGAAAGGCTAGGAAGAGTCTGTTTCTAAACTATCCAGACTGGAGCTGTGAGCGTTGCCCTTAGCATTGCTCTTCATGAAAACAGCAGAGTAATCGCTGCTTTCTGAAGACAAACACAAACCGTCTCTGGAGACTTAAACAGAACCTCCTGGAGACAACAATCATCTGAAGACAAACTGGCAGAGTGGAAAAACTCTTCACCAGAAAAGTACTTCACCTGCTGATATTCTTTAATGTGCAATTTCCCCTGAAGTCCTCTAACATCTGAGTGGGTTTATGTACTGAAAATAATAATTCATGTTTACACTTTCCAACTTAGGAATGAAGTTGCTATTGTTGGTACTATACCTTTAAGACCGATATATGTAAATGATTTCGGTTTGGCTTTGTACACCCCCTTAGCTTCAGAGTGAATGGCCTAAACTGCTGTTTGTTGAATGAACTACAGCGAAACTGCTGTACACTAAACTAGCAGAGCTGAAGTGCTGCAGGATGAATGGGTGGAGCTAAAAAGCTGTAGGATTAATGGGCGGAGCCAAACAGATTTAGCTGAACAGGAGGGGCTAAACAGATGTAAACTAAAGCAGCAGAGCTAAACTGACGTAGACTGAATGGGTAGAGCTAAACTGCTGTAGGCTTATGGGAGGGGTTAAACTGCTATAGGATAAATGGTTGGAGCAGACCTGCTGTAGGTTCAATAGGACAGTCTTAACTGCTGTAGTCTGAAGGAGAGAAGCTAAGATGTAGATTGAATAGGAAGGGCTTGGTGGATATCAAGCTCGCCCCTCAGTGCCGAGGTCTTGAGTTCAAGTCCCCATCTGGATGGAGTTTCCATGTTGTCCCAGAATCTGCATGGGCTTCCTCCCAAAAACAGTCGACAAACATGGCGGTCAAGTGAATTGGGAATCAAAATTGTTTGTGTTTATGTGTGCACCCAGCGATGGATTGGTGTCCTGTCCTGGGCTAGTGTGTAATGCGAAGGGGTAGGGGACTCACCATGACCATGATCAGGCTTAAGTGGAAAATAATGGATGGATGGATGAATGAGCAATTTAAAGATTCATATGGTAAGGTACTATAATATATTTAAAGGAGAAGATAATACCCTTTAATTTTTAAATACAGTTTTTTACTATATATTACAATTTTCTAGACATGTTCTTCAACATTATTGCAGGATAACGGCTGATGGTATTCAGAGTAGTTCTTTATTAGCCTCTGGTCAGATCAAGATGTGGATGTTTTCCTCATTGCCATGGGAACAGATGTTAACATATGCTCAGGACCGGTCTGTACTTAATCTACACACAAGCTGTAATATAAATGTGAGGGTCCTGAAGAAGCCAATCAGTAGATGATTTCAGGGTGGACTGAAGAGCTGAGCTCAGGATCAGTATAATCAGAATTCAACACCTCTGTCTGATTATGAAGGTGTTCTCAGCATTAGTAATGCAGACTTCACTACACTGAAGTGTCTTCGGTTTCTTCTCTCTTCAACACAGCCTCAGCTTGGGTTCACAATCTAAACAATACCATTCCAACAAAGTTGTGATACGTAATTAACAGTCATTCAGAGAGGTTTGCTGTGAAATGCTCCATTCTAAACAAACAGAGAAGTTTTTGCAGTGGTGGTGATTCAAACCAGACGTCTGAAGCTGCTCACAGAAAGTTTTTACCTGAAATGGTTATGAATACACTGCCTCATGTGTGAGACACTGTTTTATGTAAGATCAAAGAAGATTGTGGACTATTTTTTTCACCCTTTAACATTCTGCTCAACCACTTGGTAGAGCACATTTAAGTCACTCTATCTTATTGAAGGTGTTGAACTTAAAGCATGATTGTACCACCTCTACCAATTGTGTTTTCATTGTAAAGTGTACATTAAAAAAAACTCTGGGCTCTATATACAAAGAAACATTGACCATTTTTATTATTGCCCCCCACACAAAAAAGTAATTACATTTCTTGATGAGGATGTTAAAGGGTTCAAAGCCATTGACATGTAGGGTGTTATAAGACAAAATAGTCCACATCAACATGACAAACTCAGAAGACAAGTGTAGGTTCATAGGTGGGTTTAGATAATAAATAAAATGGTTATGTGTGTTATTTTTGCATTGTAGAACAGTGTGACATCTGGTTCTTATTGTCATACCCCGGTCATGCTGTTACAAACTCTCAGCACTCTGTGATCTATATTTTGCCAAATATGCAGGTTCCTAATTTCCTCTGGAGGCACTTCTATGTGAGGTATTATTACCCCCTGTTGGGTTTTCAAAAATATCCGGATATGTGTGGAGTCCTGAGTGGAGCCAAGATAAGTGGCAGAGTGAGGAGAGATAACTGAGATTAGTGTGAAGACGTTGGCATGGTGATGCTGTTTTCTACCTGAGTGAGTTTTCACACCTTTGATGAGTTTGAGGCTCAAACTCTCACCTTCCTGCAGGAGCAGCTGCTGATACGCTTTCAAAACAGACCTCAAAACAGCAAACTCACAGATATTGCGTATTTATTACACATCAGATGGTTTTAAAAAAAAAAAAACAGTTTGGTTAATTAAAATGTACCTTTTGGATGACTTGGCAGTGCTGTATATAGTACTATAGTACTGTGTATAGAAAGGGTTCTCAAGTTGCTATAATAGTGGAACTCTTTTTGGTCCTTAACAGATCCTTCTCCAAGTTTGAATCCCAGTCATACTACTTGCCATCAGGGCCTAAGAAAGCAAAATTTCTATGGGTGGCGCTCTCTCCCCATCACTACAAAGTAATGTTTACTGGCTCTGGCGTCTGCCAGCTGATCCATCAGAGCTAAGGATCCTGCGCTTTCCTCCGAAGGTGTTGGCTGCCCGGCAATAATGTATTAGCAGAAGTTAGAAATGAGTCGGTGGCTGACTTCACATGCATTGGAGGAGGTCTGTTGCTAGTCTTCCTAAAGGCAGACATTACAAGTGATTGAGGGAGTCCTAATGAATGGGTGAGTGGATTGACTACTAATACATTGGAAGGAATAATCGAGTTAAAATAAATAATAAAATAAGTTAAATCGATTTATTAATAAGATAATTAATTAAGAACTTAGTTGACTACATTATGAAGGGCTTTGGGCAGTGATGTAACGGGTCTCGGATTATCCATGATCCGTACGGATCACACCTCACAGATCGGTACACGCGTGAACCGCGGATCAGTTGTCAAAAGTTTAACTATGACCGTGTGGAATGCAGTTTTAGTCATTATTACATAGTTAAAGTGATAATTTTAACACTTTTACACTTTCACTTTAACATAGTTAACAAAGTTAAAGTGATCTAAATCTCGATGCGTATATGCAAATTAAATATAAATACAACGCCGCCGTGTGTCACGTGATGGGCAGCGTGATCTAAACAGTCATCATGGCTGCTGGAGGAGGAAAACTTGGAAAGCCTCTCGGATCGTTTAAATCACACGTTTGGGAGCATTTTGGTTTCCCTGTAACATATACTGATGGTGGAGAAAGGGTGATGGACAAAACCGTTACCGTATGTAGGTACTGTGGCACGAGGAAGCCATATGACCATGGCAATACGTCGAGCCTGGCCACACATTTAAAGCGGAAGAAAAAGAACCTTAAGTTATAAGCTCATGTCTGTTATATTTATTTTGTACCTTTTTTGATGATGTGGACATAGTCTATTTTTTCATTTACTATTTTTCAAAGTCAGAAGGTTATCAAGTCTCATATTGCACTTTAATTTAACAAATGAGTATTGACTATTTTATTTTGATTATTTTATCTAAACATTAAACATCTTGGATGTTGTTTTCATTTAAGACATGGGCAAAACTGTCATGCTTTTAGTTTTCTTAATGTTCTTTAAGTATTAATAAATGAAAAACAAAGTTAAATTTGTCTTTCATTTTCATACTGATCTGAAAAATGATCCGATCCGTGACTCAAAAACCGTGAAACGAGCCGATCTGTGAGACTTGTGATCCGTTACACACCTAGCTTTGGGTATGTTAAAAACACAACCATGTCATGTTATATCTGCATTGCAAAAACGTAGACAATTAGTGGGTTTTACATCAAGTTTTTGTGAATTTTGAAAATGTCATCTGAATGGAAATTCTCACAATTCTGAAAAAAAAAAACCACCCAAATATCACAAAAATAGTTTTACATTAGAACAAGGTGTAAAAGTTATAACACCACTGAAGTTGAAGTATAAAAAAAGGTCATAGAAAAGGGTTTTTCAAATAAACAATGGCATATGAAGCTGTAAGTTCTGCAATATGATGTACTGTCTCATTAGTTTCATTCTTATTGCTTGACATATAGTGTATACATAGTGGTGAACTGTTATGCTTACACCAAATATTTTGCCCATTACCCTACATTACACACAAGTGGCCAGCATGTATAAACGGAAAACTCTTTTCAGTTACTGTGGTCACAGCATCTGTGCTTTGAAAAAGCTTGGTCTCACTATTTAGACTGGGAGTTTGTAAAATGGTGCAGAGGTTTTAAGTGCAGAGATGGATAAACTAAAAGAAATTAGTTTACAGCTTGCCCAGTGTCTTTGAATTGTAAACTGTAAAGCCTGCAAATATGACTGTGCCAAAAGCACAGATCGAGGTAAATCTCTGAATGATAGTTATATCTAAAAGTTTCTTTGCATAACTGTAGTGGATTGAAACAACTGAATTTGTATTTTTTTCTGCTGAAATTTCAGAAATGTGCATAATGTAGGAAATCTGGCTAATGTCACAAAGCAGTCACAACATAGTCGTGTTTGTTGGGTTATCCGTCAAGTTATCAATGACTGTCAATATTAGCAAGAAATGATCAAGGACATTTCTTAAAATTTGCAACATGATCTGAAACAGCATGGAAATGCATTTGTTTCATTAAACAAGATCTTGGCTTGCATCATAAAACAAAACCTCTTCCGAGCAACTGCTCGTA
>BRDA01004443.1:35435-50339 GCA_036984385.1 Crenuchus spilurus
GGTAGAATTTACGTATAAATAAACCGACACATTTTATGATGTAGCCTGAAATTGAGCTTCCCCTCCTTGAAAGACCAGCATCCGCCACTGGTATACATTCATTCCTGTATTTCAAACCTGCAACATATTCCAAGAAAAGTTGAGACACTGAAATTCCTCTAGATTCCTCAAATTATTTAATTATATTATTCACTTTCAAAGGAGAAATATGCAAATCTCTTCCCCTTTTTCTCTGAGGAAAATTGTCAACAAATAAATAAAAAATATATTGAAATGTTTAAAAAAAACTGGATATCCTGTTTATTTTTGCTCCTCAAAAGACTCGACATTCTGTGAATACTGCCTTTGTACCAAATCAAACCAGATCACCTGTTGGAATTAGTTGTTTGAAATCACATTATTATTATATTTTATTTACATTACCAGCTCCAGATTGCCCCCAACCCAACCATTTTTGGAATGTGTTGCAGATCAAATACAGGACTGGATGTATATTAACAAATTAAACTTCTTGGGTACATTCTGAATGCAATGAAATAAAAGTCAAAGTAAAATTTAAAAACATTGCATGTTCTTTTTTTTCCTTTTTATTTGCATTGTCCATACTGTCCTGATTTTTCCTGATCTGGGGTTGTATGAAAAATTTGTTTTTTTCTGCATTAGAACCAATGATACATAAATGCACCTCTGTTTATCTTCATGTCTCTTTTGTTGTTTTCTTAACCATATCCTGCTCTCTCTCATTTCCACTGTGGAACATTGTACATAAATCCTGTTTGGTAATGGTATCACTGCATTATGTACAGGCTCCCTCCAGCCAGACCAAATCCCAATATGAGCTTATCAGTCTGATGTCTCCAGACAAATGGTGAGAAAATGAATTCATCAGAACAGAGAAGTCTGTTACTGTGTTGGTGTTACTGCAGTTCTCATTTCCGTGTGAAATAGGCGTGATCACAGTAACACAGGGGAACATGAACACAATGAACTGTTATATCCATTTTTGCACTTTTATATAGAATTTGAAGACTTTACAGCAGGGGTGTCAAAATCCAGTCCTGTAGGGCCTGATTCCTGCACAGTTTGGTGGTCTTCCTGATCAAACACCTGATTGAACTCAGCAGGTAACAACCAGGTTTAACTGTAGTGTCAGAGCAGAGAAATCACCAAACTGTGCTGGACACCAGCCCTCCAGGATCAGTTTGACAGCACTGCTCTACACAGATTAATGAACCATTAAAAAAAGATCCAAAATGACAAAATTACTAGATCTTATCACAGTGACTTCATTTTCTTCTCCTGTATCATTAACATTTTGGAGATACAAGGTTTTAAGAAACGTGTATGTTATAACTCTGCTCTACAGGTGTACAATTACAGACTGTAGATCATCTGTTGTATTGTTTATCAGCCCCTCTACCCCATCACTGGTCAGTTTCTGACCACAGGTCCGCTGTTATTATAATATTCCATAATAACTTGGAAATCCACCTCCAAAATAATCTTTCATAATTAACTGGACCCTCTCAACACTCCTAATTATGGTTCTGTTTAGTGTAGATGTGGATCAGACTCCAGCCTCCAGACTCCACTCCAAATTCAGAGTCAGATTTACTTAGAGAGCCCTGGAGAGCACGCACACACACACACACACACACACACACACACAACAGCGATGAGATGTTCTCAGTGTTTATCAGAGCTACAGTCAGGGTAGAAATTACAGCTAGGAAGTTGCCACTTTTACTTTTCACATACTGAAATTTTTACCTTAGACTTCATAACGGAAGGAATAGTTCACTCTAATATTTACCTGCTTACCCCAGATCAGTCAAGCTGTGTTTCACATCAATAATTTGCTTCTTAATTAATAAAGCAAAATCTTAGCTGATCTGGGGCAAGTCATAAAATATACAAAAATGTGATGTTTGAGTGAACCCTTCTTTTAAGTTTATTAAAATTAGTTTGAGGTACAACACTAAAAGCAAGTGTGAGTGACACAAACAAAACCAAGTTAGAGGTGTCAGAGAACCAGTGGCTTTTATTAAACACACAGTTAAACCAGCCAAACAGATGAGGAGAAACTCATTCAAATACAGATAAGAACTAAAATGAGACTTTTTTTAAACACACCGATAGACTCTCAATGTGTTTTATTGTTGCAAAGTACTACACTTAACCGTTACTTCATTTAAAACGGATCTCCACTGATGACGAATCACATTTCCTGTAACAGAAGGTCTGGACACGTCAGCTGATGAGAGTAAAGTATGGTGTACATGTGATTGCTGTTAGGACGCTGTAATTTAAAGATTTAAAGTGACAGATGACCTCAGATCTCAGGGACGTGCCCAGTGACCACAGCGCTGACACCCACAGACATGAATCTATGAATAATACATACTCTCTCTCTCTCTGTGTCACAAAAAATAATTCGGCTCATCTTTTTTTTTTTTTTATTCAATGTGAGGTTTCAAAATACTGTTAATATTCAGTCTAAATTTAGTTGCAAAACAGCCCTACAGTATTCAGTGCTATTGTGAGGTCATGAGAAATAGTGCATTTACAGATATGTGCCCATTCAGCCTACAGCAGTCTAGCTTCACCCACTCAATCTACTGCAGATTAGTCCTTCCCATTCAGTGTACGTCAATGAAGCCGCACCTATTCAACCTACATCAGTTCATCCCCACCCATGTAGCCTGCATCAGTTCATCCCCACCCATGTAGCCTGCATCAGTTCATCCCCACCCATGTAGCCTGCATCAGTTCATTCCCACCTATGTAGCCTGCATCAGTTCATTCCCACCTAAGAACAGTTTATTGTCCAATTTAAGACAGCCCCATTGTAATTAAACCTTGTCCTTTGATTTAAAATGTGTTTCAATGCTTTCTGAATCATACACAATACATGACAGCCACTTAGAACAAAGATCATTTACATATACAGTGAGGAAAATAAGTATTTGAACACCCTGCAAATTTGCAAGTTCTCCCACTTAGAAATCATGGAGGGGTCTGAAATTTTCATCATAGGTACATGTCCTCTGTGAGAGACAATCTAAAAGAAAAAATCTGGAAATCACAGTGTATGATTTTTTAAAATACTTTATTTGTGTGTTACTGCTGCAAATAAGTATTTGAACACCTGCCAATCAGCAAACATTCTGGTCCTCAAAGACCTGTTAGTCCACCTCTAAAAAGTCCACCTCCACTCCACTTATTATTCTAAATTAGAAGCACCTATTTGAGGTCGATAGCTGCATAAAGACACCTGCCCACCCCACACAATCAGTAAGACTCCCAACTACTAACATGGCTAAGACCAAAGAGCTGTCCAAAGACACCAGAGACAAGATTGTAAACCTTCTCAAGGCTGAAAAGGGCTACGGGGCAATTGCCATGCAGCTTGGTGAAAAAATATCAACTGTTGGAGCAATTATTAGAAAATGGAAGAAGCTAAACATGACTGTCAGTCTCCCTCTGACTGGGGCTCCATGCAAGATCTCACCTCGTGGTGTATCAATGATCCTAAGAAAGGTGAGGAATCAGCCCAGAACTACACGGGAGAAGCTGGTCAATGACCTGAAGAGAGCTGGCACCACTGTTTTCTAGGTTACTGTGGCTAATACACCAAGACGTCATGGTTTATAGTCATGCATGGCAAGGAAGGTTCCCCTGCTTAAATCAGCACACGTCCAGGCCCGTCTTAAGTTTGCCCATGACCATTTGGATGATCCAGAGGAGTCATGGGAGAAAGTGCTGTGGTCAGATGAGACCAAAATTTAACTTTTTGGTCTTAATTCCATTCGCCGTGTTTGGAGGACGAAGAATGATGAGTTCCATCCCAAAAATACCATCCCTACTGGAAGCATCATGTTTTGGAGGTGTTTTTCTGCACATGGGACAGGACGACTGCACTGTATTAAGGAGAGGATGACCGGGGCCACAGTTAAAGCATTGAAGATGGGTCGTGGCTGGATCTTCCAGCATGACAATGACCAAAAGCACACAGCCAGGATAACCAAGGAGTGGCTCCATAAGAAGCATATCAATGTTCTGGAGTGGCCTAGCCAGTCTCCAGACCTAAACCCTATAGAAAATCTTTGGAGGGAGCTCAAACTCCGTGTTTCTCAGCGACAGCCCAGAAACCTGACTGATCTGGAGAAGATCTGTGTGGAGGAATGGGCCACAATCCCTGCTGCAGTGTGTTCAAACCTGGTGAAAAACTACAGGAAACATTTGACCTCTGTAATTGCAAACAAAAGCTAATATTAACATTGATTTTCACAGGTGTTCAAATTAGGAGTGAGACGATTACTCGAGTAATTCAAGTTACTCGATTACAAAAAGTGATCGAGTAATTTTCTGTGCCTCGAGTAATTGTTTATTTAATTTTAAAACTCACGAGCATGGTATTTCGCACCGACGACTTTTAATCTGGCACACCACGCTTACGTCACCCACTTTAAATTTAAGGCCTTAAAAAGTGTTTAAAACGGCCAGATATCCATTCAAGGTCTTAAATTAAATTTATAAAAGTCTTAAATTTGTACTTTTAATTCCAAAGAAGCGTAGTCTAATCGGACGTTAGTTTTGCTAACTTCTGCTAACGTCGACTAAATGCATCAGTGTAAATGTAGTTCTGTTCTCTCCGTTTTTCGGGCGGACTACCGCTGTGGGAACTACAAAGCCCATGATAACCTCATAACAGACAAAACTAGTTAGCTAACTGCGTCTTATGGGAACTCCCCATTCCACCTTAAATATATGGTCAGATATGTTCTCCTGACGACAGCTTCACCAATGGAAACGATGTGTTTTTAAGGTACAACGGAGAGTTCCAATCAGATGCTTCAGCTAATGCATGGACTGTTTTTCAGTTTAACTACTCATTGCGAACAAACTAGTGAATAAGCCGTTTTGTGTAACATTAACTAGTGTTTCTCTAACTATTATATTGTGAGTTGAGTGTCATAAAGCTATTTTTGGGCCACACAGTTACCACGGGTAGCTAATTGTTGGCTAGCTAACTACATTGTTTTTTTAAGCCAAAACAGCCAGTTACAGGGTTGCCAGGTCTCAATAAACTCTCCAGGAAAATGCCTGAAAGAAGGCCGCCATTCACAAGCTGAAACTCACCCAAAATGTAAAATACAGGTGTAGAACTCTAAATCTTCTTTTAATTGTACTTTGTCCTTCATTTCCTTTACTGTTTTATAGTTTAAGGATTTCATATTTATTTTATTGTTGTTGTTATTATTAGTAGTGTAGTATTTTAAATTAATACACATTTATTATTAATATCAGTATAAATTGTACTTCCACTTAAAATCCACCACTGTTGTCTTCCATGGGCATTCAGGTCTTTTTGCATTGATGAGTTCACCGGTGCTTTCTTTCTTTCTCAGGATGTACCAAAATACAGATTTTGCCACTCCTAATATTGTAGCAATTTCTCAGATGGTTTTTTTTCTGTTTTTGCAGCTTATGGATGGCTTGTTTCACCTCTCTATATAGAATTAGAAAGTTTTTGGCAATTTGTCATGTTGGTCTTAAATTTAACTGAGAATGGTCTTAAAAGGTCTTAATAAGGTCTTAAATTTAACTCACTGAAACTTGCAAGAACCCTTAAAAGAGCGACAACGTGCGAGAAGAAAATGGCAATAGGAAAATAATGCAGCGCGCTATCCAACACTGGCAGAACCGGCAAGGTCTCTGCTGTGTATTCCAGCTACATCCACACCACCAGAGCATCTGTTTTCAGCTGCAGGTAACATTGCTTCAAAAAAAGGGCAAGCCTAAGTCCTGAGCATGCTGACATGCTCATGTTCCTGCATTGCAGTCAAATGCTCCTTTAAAAGGAACACAAACACACGCGGTGGCCTTTTCCTTGATTCTCCTGGAGCTATTGGTTTAAACCACTCGCAGCAAAAATGTGTGAAACTATGAAACTGAAAGATGCACAACCTAAAGCCAATGTTTATGCCTTTTTTATTGATTATTGCCCTATATTTTTGATACAAGAAATCTTAAGTTGAAAGTAAATTAGTTTTTTTACTTGTGGTATTTATTTATATTTTGTGTTTTTTTTATTTCTATTTGTGTTTGCAATTTGGAAATGTATGTTGTGAATTTAAAAATATAACCTATCTAAAAAAGGAAACCAATTGGTCATTCATTATTAAGTGAAATGTCTTGTTTTCTCTTGTGTTTTTTTTATTGCACTTTAACAAAGCAAATATGTTTATCCGATTACTCAATTAATCGAATCAATTTTTCAGTAGAGTACTCGATTACTAAAATAATCGATAGCTGCAGCCCTAGTTCAAATACTTATTTGCAGCAAAAAATCATACATTGTGATTTCCGGATTTTTTCTTTTAGATTGTCTCTCACAGTGGACATGCACCTAAGATGAATATTTCAGACCCCTCCATGATTTCTAAGTGGAAGAACTTGCAAAATTGCAGGGTGTTCAAATACTTAGTATTAGCTTTTAAGGTACATTAACAAAAACAGGCTTTTTAATTCAAAACATGCTGGAAAATAATGATATAAACGTGAATTTTGACTGTTTTTGCCTTTGTTATAAAGTCTGCATGTCAAACTTGGACACTAATGTTGTGATATTGATCAGTATTGTCTATTTAACAGTACTCTGTGTGGTTTTATCAAAACAAAAGCACTCAGCAGGTCCTGCTCTAAAAGCCCAGCAGCATCTTTTGTACTTTATCAGTGAGTGGAGCGATCAGGAACACAGATATACAGAGCAGCTTCATCAACTATGTAAACAAGTGGGGGGTCACCACAATATATGAGCACACCTTCTCTCCACCTCAAAGTCAGGAAAATGAAACTGCTGTTCCCAGATCAATCAGAATTAAAGCTCATGAATTTAAGTGAAATGAGAAATGTGTATATCAACTCTGGAAAATGAGGCTACAAAATTAACATCCTCCTCAGACAACACAGACTGAACCTCCATCCACCCAGGCAGAGGCGCATCAAAGCAGATAGGTGTCATTCATTTCAGTGAGCGCTGCTGATTTTTGGTAACAGGAGGCAGCATGGCAATTAGCAAATAAAAGTGGGTGGAGTCGGTGGCTCAACAAATTAGGTGTGATGTGGTGATTACTGAGAATTGAGCAGTAAGGTACGAGGCTTTACCTCCACTACTCTGAAATGGTTCTACTACTACAGCAATAGAGAAGAACTTCTGCAAAAATATAATGGCAACTGTTGCTTTGGCTGTGTGACCTCTGACCTGTTGTGTTTTAGTTTTGACTCTTCAGATATGAAACTGTTGAACCAAAATGGAGAACAATTTACACTGTTGATTTCCAGCCCCACTTGTAACCACGTCAATTTCAAAAGGCAATGTGAAATGCAAAAAGCCATGGGGCTTTACTGGATGGTACAATGACTGTCTATAACTTGTTAGTTGACCAGATGAGGATGGGTCCCCTCCATGTGAGTCTGGTTCCATCCAAGGTTTCTTCCTCCAGCTCTGAGGAAGTCTTGCCCCCGTCACTGTTTCTGTGTTTTTATGTTATTACTGAAACTCTAAAGCTGCTTTGTGACAACAACAATTGTGAAAAATGCTACATAAATAAATTTGGCTTGACTTGTAGTGAGTGAGATTAGGCTGAAATGGATTGATGTAAATCCCAGCTTGTACTTGTGTTGTTGAAGAGTCTTCGGTGTCTGGAAGCTAAATAAGCTGCTTGTGATTGTTTGTAGAAAGAACTGTATGGTGAAGGTCTGATTCTGTAGCAAACCCAGAACAATACTGACACTGTGACTGTCTGTATGTTTGATTAATGGGACTGCAGAGTCAGGCTTAATGAGCTGTAATTCCTTACATTTATCTACAGCTATACTGCTAGAAATTACAGCACTGCTTCATCGGCATGACTTATGAAATCAATCTGTAATGAGCAATGAATAAAAAAATTTTTTTTTAAAAATTGGTCCATTCAAGCACAAACTATATAATACACATTTCTGATCAATATAAACAATCTCTACTGCTTTGCTGATGGAGATATACAGCTCTGTAGAGTTCAGGTGGAATAATAAGAAGAACAAACAAAACTATTTACAAAACAAAGTAAAGTAAGGAATCCACATTATCCTTGAAAGTCAGAGTTCGAAGTTTGTAAGTTTACTGCCTTCATCACAGTTGAGTCCATCTGATACATTTTCTCTCTCTCTCTTTTTTCAAACTAGAACTAAGCCCCTTAAATAGGCCAACACTGCCTATTTCCCATTAGATTAAACCAATCATTCTTCCTGTAGGGGAGTAGGTTTTCTGATATGGTTTAAAAAAACAACTAAATAACATTTCAAATAACACTCATACATTGTTACTGAATCCTAGACCCAACATAAGTCACAACACCATCTCAAGAATATTACCACAAGCAAATAAAAATGATTTCTTGGTATGAACCCTTCCAAAATCCCCCCTACAATGGTATGTTCCAACTGGGGCCTACTGAGTATGACTCAGTTTTACTCAGGCACTATAAAAGGCAGCTAAAAAGTGATTTTCACCCCTTTGTCTTCCAGGAAGTAAAAGTGGGGCTAATGTGAGTATGGAGGATTTTATTGTCTGCTAGTAGTTAATATGTAAAGTCCAGTATCATATTTTTGGTGGAATTGTAAACTAATGGTTCAGGCTAAGAATCATATTTACATATTTCTCCACTTACCTCAGATGTCGTCAAAAAGCTAAGACATGTTTGGAGTCCTAATTTTGCTTTGTTAGTTTAAAGCTGGAGCTGCAAACACGAGAACTATATAATGTAGTCATCCAAATGGTACAGTTGTATCTATAACAATACATCACCAAAACTTCTCTGAACCCACTCAAACCTTGTACCAATCAGAACAGACTAGTCATTGTTGTGTTGGACACTTAAGATGGCTGATGTATCCTTCAGCTGCACAAGTTTTTGTCATTAAAGCTTAAAGTAAGTCACACTCTGTCCTAAACCACATCCACTAGTCTGCGAGACTCTTGTTAGGATCTGAGTGACACTTGAGTGGGTTCAGAGACATTTTGGTGATATTTACAGAAATGATTGACCTCTTTTGGTGAATGTCAAGTTTAACTGTTTGTTAGCAACATCAGCTTCACAGCTATAGATCTGAACTAGAGGAGGACAATTTGGACATCTTGGCTGATGGCATCGGTGATGAGTAGAAAAAACACAGAAAAACCCTGATTACTCTTCACCTTCCTGGTTTATCCCTGATGCTATATTTCAGACACAGTGCCCACTAGTGGATTTATTAGTTTATTAATAAGCTATTCTATGCAACCTTTAGTATGTATACTGAGGAAAGAAAATCCTAAAGATCTCCTTAACATCTAGCCAAAAAAAACTTTCGCTTAAGCCTCATATCTCTCAGATGTTTATCCTTAGAAAGACATGATGACCTTTAATCTCACATTGTGCTCAGATAATGTCAGTCGTGTTTACCATCAACAACAATCTGTGAACTAAACTTTATTTAGTACTAAAGACCTCAACATACTTTTTATTGAGAGAAAGTTCTCATTTTGTGAGGTCACTCGCACATCTCAATGATAGAACCGTCATAAAATGTCATTGCTCCTCCTGCAGTAATGGAGGGTATACAATAACCAAAATAAAACCACAAAGTATGAGAGCTTAAAAGGTTGGTTTCATGCAACCCTCATAAACTTTGCCTCTGAAAGTATGCTGAGTAGAGGTCGACTGATATCTCAGTGAAACCAATTATTATGCTGACTGGGAATTATTTTGCCATAAATTTGATTTGTGATATTTGTAGTGTGACATTGTACAGAATACAGCTCTTACTCACAGCTTATATTAAACAAATTCAATATTAGAACAAAATACAAATACAGTGCTTTAAGATTTGGACAACTGTAAAACACTGAAAAGCATGTTTGAATGGATTTTCTCAACATGTGGTCCACATTTCTGCCAATAAAATAACACTGTGGGCAGGACATTAGGCCAGATTAAATGTTTGTTTTTATATTTAATACTCGCAGGTAGCTAAAAAAAAAAACACTAACTGCCATTAAATCAGATCAAGTGTTGATTCTGATAATTGGGAAAATGCTAAATATTGGCTCTAATTATTGGTTAGGCCAAATAATCGGTCAGCCCCTAATGCTGAGGCATTACGAGTCTCTTACAATACTTCTGTGAATAACTTACTTTTATCAGGATACAGAATTTTTATCTGGATGAGGAGTCTCATGTCTCCTATTTGACTCGCACTCTTTGTCCTTCTTAGGAAATTCTCAGTGAAGTCAGATTGTGGCATTGAGCATTAAGCAGTTTTCTTACCAGGCCTGAGCTTTCCTCCGGCTCATGCTCTGCCTCAGCCATTTAGAGTGCGGTGTCAGGTGGTAGATCAGCTGTCTGCAGATTTTGTCTGTTGACTTCAGCATGTCTGAGTCCTAATAAACAAAAACAGTCTTTGATTTCAACAATATATACACATATATTTATATTATAATAAAATATTTTTTACAATAAGCTCAATTTTCAGACTAAATGTGATCACACTAAAATATCATGCTGTAAACAAGAAGAGTGCATTAAATAGACTTAACAGACATGTTTGTGTAAGCATTAAAGAGACCATATTATGGAAACCATAATATGATTTTCCTGAATAAAGCAGTTTGTTATAGTATGAACATTTCCCAAGTTCCTTTTCAGTTTATACAGTTCACATATGGGAAATACTGTAAAAAATCGTTAAACATTTAAACTAAACATTTAGCCTACAGCAGTTTAGCTCCACCCACTCAGCCTACAGCAGTTTAGCTCCGCCCATTCAGCCTGCAGCAGTTTGGCTCACTCTTTCATCTGTTATTCTACAATAGGTTATCATAAGCAGAACTCTATAAAAGAAAAGAATAAGCAGAAAAATAATTGAAAAATGTACAATACATTACTGAGGAATCTTTTTTTTTTGTTCCATTTGTGCCACATGAAGTTTGATTTCTCAATTTGGTTTGCAGATATTCAGCTGAAGCACAAAATCATAATCCTTTTGTGTGGATGAGAACACTAATCCAGTCTGTAATCCAGAACGGGGGGCCGGATCTCAGTCCTTTTGTTCAGGCTCGAGAGTGAACGCTCAGTCGTCCATTAAGGGTTAGAGAAGAGGCAGCCTGGAGCAAACTGTGAACCAGAACATCTTCACACTGTCACAGCTCTGGCAGCCAAATATAACCACACACTCACTCTACCTCACCCAGACTCTGAGCAGCGACAGACTGAGAAACAACAACAACATGAGTCAGTGCAGCTGCCTGGAAATGACCAATTCTCTGGACCGTTTCTACTGACTGATGGATGCTTAAAGGAATTGTTTAGCAAAAAAATCAAATGTACACAGGTTTCCCCCCAGTAAACCAAACAAAAAATTGTCAAAATTTAGCTGGAAACGCAAACCAGAGATGCAGACACGGGGGGGAGAACATCGAAACTCCACCTAGATGGGAATTCAAACCCCAGCACTGAGAGGCGAACATGCTACTCAGATCCTCATTCAGGATCTTAATGAATGTCTCAGACTATTAAATGTGGATGCAGCATTCAACTACACTAGTATTTGTTATTTATTAAAGCTCACAATAAGTCATACTGCATCCTAAACCATGTCCACTAGTCTGAGACCCTATATAAGATCTGAATGAGGTTTGAGTGGGTTCAGAGAAGTTATGATAATGCAGATTTACAGAAAAAAACTGGAGTATTATGGTGACTATTGAGCTCCTGTGTGTATTAGCAAGTTGTAGCTCCAGTTCACAACTAAAGAAGCAAAACGTAGACTCAGAAGCTTAAAAAGAGTCATGGATACTCTGAGAGATCTTACTAAACCCTTCTGCCCACTGGCACATAGTCTAATCTCTCCTCGCCTTTATCAGATCTGATCTCATGCTGAGCTCAGACAGTAGCAAGATGAGAAATCCACATTTGCTCGCGCTAAAGTCTCACTGATCTGTATCTACAGCGCTGTATACTCATCTGCTTTTATCGGAGCAGCTTCCACAGAGCTGACATTAAGAAGATTAAAATAATGTGATTAAAGACTCTGAATGTGTAGAAAACTTCAAAGATAGAAAAGAACTAAACGTTGTTGGAAACTAGGAGACGTTTCCCAAATTAAATGCCAGAAAAAGTTTGTATAGGGGCCAGCCACACTTTAAACGAGATTTAAAGCAACCATACTGCAGAAAAACAAAATCACTGTTTTTTAATAAATAAATAAGTCTAGAAACTAGTTTCAAAACCTACAATTCACTCTCCAGCAAGTACAGTCCATAAATAGAAAAAACGCTGCAAAAATGGCCCATTTCACACTAAAGTGATTAGTAGCATTTACATCTGAACTGCTTTTTGAATGAGGCACAATACATGGCAGTCAATCAGAACAGAGACCATTTACATATTTTTAAGATATAAGCTTGGAACATGATCGTTTAAATATGCTTCTACTACTTAATTTGAAACAAAAACAACAAATTTTAGACCCTAAATAATCTGATCCACTGGGGGTAAGGTGGGGAATTTAATCTTATTTCTTAAATGAATTTAATCACATTAATTCTAGTAAAAATAAATATAAAATGGTACTGATGGTTAATGTAAAGGCTTTTGTTTAGTGTTGACTTAAGTATTCAAGATCCATATAAAACAGATTCAAATGCACACTGTTTATATGAGCCATGTATACATCAGTTTCACCTTCTTAGGACACTGCATGTCCCTGGCGAGGCTGAGGAGCAGCTCGTGGGAAATTGGGTCCACCAGGTTCAGGAAAGCTGCATTCTTGTACAGGATGTCATTCAGAGATGTTCCCTCTAACCCCAGATCCTGCAAACAAATACAACATAAACAATTCATTAATGAACAATGTTTTCATCCATCCATTATCACACCTGCTTAATCTTCATCAGGGTCACGGTTAGTCCCCCACCCCCTCACTGGGCGCAGAGCAGGGCAGTACACTATTCAACTAAGCCCAGGACAGGGAACTGGTCCATCGCTGGGTGACACACACATATCCATGCACACACATATGGACAATTTAGAGTACCCAATACACCTGACCAGGTTTTTTGGACTGTGGGAGGAAACCGGAGACCCCGGAGGAAACCCCCACAGACACAGAGAAAACATGGAAACTCCGCTCAGATGGGGACTCGAACCCAAGACTTGTAAGAATCCCATATGATTCCACTGGAAATGTCTGTCCACTGACAGTAATTCCATTGGCAGATAATTGATGTTTTGTGAAATAAGGCAACAAGATAAAATAATACATACATAATCCAGCATGTTATTAATATTCAGGGTTGATACTTTGATCTGTTCGGGCCGTATTCCTGTACAGGTCTTTGCACTCACTTCTGCAGCAGTTTGAGCTATAATGTGTTGAGCTTCAGGCTAACAGTGCTACACTGGGGACAGGACGCCCACACAGATCCAGCTCATCAGGCACCCAGTCAGTACTTCCTCTCTGCTCTTTACTAGCTCTGCTTTTACTCTTCTCAGTTTAGCTTTTTCTGCATTTCCACTTGTCTTTCATGCTTTCCTTCTCTCTCATTCCTATTCTGTTTCTATACATCTCTTTACCTTCCTATGGTCTTTCTATAGCTCTCTACTTCCTATTATCTTTCTGTACCTCTCATTCTTTCTTTGCTCACCTCCCTTTCTCATCAATGTTTCTGTATTTCTCCTGTTTCTACTTTGTCTCCAGCTCTCCTTCCTATTCTTTTTCTGCCCCCCCTCAATAATACATAATAAACATTATTATATATTATTAAACATAATATCCAAAACCTGTGAACACTGGCTGACCGTGTAAATCAACGGTAAATAAAAGCAGGCAGCTGAAAAGGCTCTTGACCGTGATGTCCTGATGACCTCCATCTGTCTTAATGAGAACAGATTCACCACAGCTCAGCTGCTCTGGACGCGCCTGGACAGCGAGTAGTCACGAGCTGCACACAAACATTCTCCAGGCTTGAATAGTGGACATCAGCACAATTGAGGACAAAATATTATATACACCATCTATACTAGTGCTGTGTATCGGTAAGAACCTGTCAATGCAATACGTATCATGATACAGCAGTTATGAAGTCAAAAGATATACTGTGATGTATGGATGCACCGATACCAGCATCGGGTAATTGTCCGACACCATCTGCGTGTACTTGTACTCGTATTCATAAAAGTGCTCCGATACTACAGGATCCGATACCAGCGTGATGGGAGCTTCGTTTCCTTCTAACAGACAGTATTAGTTTGCACCACAAAATAAATAAATAAATTAAATTAAATTAAATTAAAAAATAAAATAAAAAGAAGACGACTATGTATGGTAGCCGAGCTGAACAAGCCACTTAACGGCAGCGTGACTTTAACCAGCCCGGTAATAGAGAAGGAGCAGCTATGTCAGCGGTGTGGAGGTATTTCCAGGTGAATGAAGGTGACAAAAGCAGTGTTAATTTCGTTAACAATAATTATGGCGAAAAATATTCGTTGACGACCATTTTTTCACGACGAAAAAACGAGACGAAAACTAAATAAAAAGTAATATTTTAAAACGAAAACTATGACTAAAAGTATTAGACTTTTCGTCGACAAATAAAAACGAAACGAAAATGTCACAGAATGACTTAAAATAATGTTTTTGTCCAGTAATCCGCTTTTTAAAATAAACCTGCTGCACATCTGACTTTCTTAAAGCACATTAAGCTCCACAGTCACACTGGTGAAGTTTAACAACACAACGTGCTGACGTCACTGCCGCAGCTTCGACAGAGAAGAAGAAGCGATTTATGGAGTAATTTCACTTTCGCTGCCACACAAA
>BRDA01004443.1:54829-77280 GCA_036984385.1 Crenuchus spilurus
TGTTATCATTATCTTAGGTGTTTAGATTAAATAGATCACAAACACATCTAACTGGAGCCATAAGACACACATACAGCCTCAGTTTAATTTTAATTATATTTGATATTTGAGTATTTGAGTATTTGATATTTATTAGTACTCTTATTGGTACTTGGTATCGGCAAGTACTTAAATGCAAGTACTTGTACTCATACTCGGTTTTAAAAAATGTGGTATCGGTGCATCCCTACTGTGATGTTTAAAATCCAAGTTTTGGAAAACTGTCAGCCGTGTTTGTTTACAATACTCATTCATGTTGGAGGGAGGGAGTCTAATGGCTGAAAATGTTACAGCATGGGCATCTAGTGGTCAGGAGTTTAAAACATCACAAAATGAACCACCAATATTTACATATACACTATTCATTCAAAATTAACACAAAGAATACTGCAATATTCAAGCGTATCAATATTTTCAGCCCTAGTGTACACGATATTAATGCTAATGCTTTTATGTTAAAAAAGGTAGTGAACTGGGTCAGGACCTTTCCAGTCACAGGGTTAGCAGCCGTCACATCACTGCAAATCTTCTCCTGTCTACTGTCAAAGTCAAAGTAGAACCTTTAAAATACACGAGGAGACCTTAAGGACCATGACGGACCTCTAAGTTGACATTTACATTGTTTGGACCTTGCTATACAATGTAGAGTGGGACTTCAGAGGTTTGTGATTAGTGGTTTTAGTATCTGAATATTGTGACTGGCCAAAACATTTAACCTAAAAGTACTTGTGTACACTATGACTGTAGCTGCTGGCGACAGCCTCCAAATCCGAACATGACCTTTCCACCAGTGCTGTCACTGCTGGACCATCAACCTCGCTCCAGTTCAGCAAGTCTAAAACAGAGCCCATTTTCATTTTCTTCTGTGGCAGCGTTAGTCACTTTTAATAAAGGTTCAGAGTTCATTTAACTGACCGACACACACACACACACACAGAGCACAGTCGCAGAGATGGTCTCTGGTGACGCAGCACAGGCGTCTCTCGGTGTGATTACACACACACACACACAGCTCTCTGCCATCAGCCATCAAATCCTCAAAGTAATTAACTACAGAGAGACAGGCACACACACACACACAGAGAGAGAAAGAGAAGAAAAAAAGTAAGTGCCAGAGAGACAAAGGGAAAGAAAGAGGGAGAGAAATGGAGAGAGAAAGAAAATAAACAGAAAGAAGAGAGGGAGTGATGTGGTGTTGGTGGACATTTTTAAGACATTTTTCCTGAAATGTTCTAATTAGAATTACATTGATTTTGGAATGCTGTTATTGATTACACTGAATTGTAATAACATTAAATAATACAGTCCAGTCCAGTGGGTATGTTTAACCATCACGACTGAAATAATGTTGGGGACAGGAGGTACATAAAGAGAAAGAGTTGAGTGAAGAATAAAGATGAGAATCTGATCGGTTCAGCTGCTGAATCACAGTATGAAGAGCACGGTCACTGTGTTCTGCTACAGTTTGGAAATGAATGTTGTTAATCCACTGAGGTGCTAAGCAGCTCAACAGAGGCGGCTGTTCTGCAGGGGTTTGATTAATGCAAAGCATACACTGTAAAATGCTGTAAAATTAAAAGCGTCTTACAGTTTAACGCTAAGCATGGTGGGTGATTCTGGAGCTGTGGATGTCAAACTCTGACTAATGAGGACCGTTTAGCTGGTTTAGTTTATTTTGGTCCTGTTTTGCCCTTGTTATGTTATTAGTAATACGCATAAAACATGATACCTTTGAACAGTAATACTGTTCATCATGTTTTATGCTTATTTTCATCATCACTTTTGGATACAACAAGACAGACTGAGCTTCATTTTTACTTGAAGATACAGTGGGGCCAAAAAGTATTTAGTCAGCCACTGATTGTGCAAGTCTGGTCTGTAATTTTCATCATAGGTGCACTTCAACTATAAGAGACAAAATGAGAAAAATCCAGGAAATCACATTGTAGGATTTTTTAAAGAATTTATTTGTAAATTATGTTGGAAAATAAGTATTTGGTCAATAAACAACCAGCAAAGAATTCTGGCTCTCACAGACCTGTTAGTTCTTCTTGAAGAAGCTCTCCTATTCTGCACTAATTATCTGTATTAATTGAACCTGTTTGAACTTGTTACGTCTATAAAACACCTGTCCACACTCTCAATCAATCACACTCCAAAGAGCTTTCTAAGGACAACAGGGGCAAAATTGTAGACCTGTTGGCACAATTATTAGAAAATGGAAGAAACACAAGATGACTGTATGGGGCTCCATGCAAGATCTCACATTATGAAAACATCATGCTTTGGGGCTGTTTTTCTGCAAAGGGGACAGAACGACTGATCTGTGTTAAGGGAAGAATGAACAGGGCAATGTATCGTGAGATTTTAAGCCAAAACCTCCATCAGTGAGGGCATTGAAGATGGAACGTGGCTGGGCCTTCCAGCATGACAATGATTCCATACACACTGCTCAGGCAATGAAGGAGTGGCTCTGTAAAGGTCCAGGAGTGGCCTAGAAAATTTGTGGAGGGAGTTGAAAGTCTTTGTTGCCCTGCGACAGCCCCAAAACATCACTGTTCTAGAGGAGATCTGCATGGAGGAATGGGCCAAAATGCCAGCTACAGTGTGTGCAAACCTGGACTTACAGGAAACATTTGACCTTTATCATTGCCAACAAAGGTTATATTACAAAGTATTGAATTGAACTTTTGTTATTGACCAAATACTTATTTTCCACCATAAATTACAAATAAATTCTGTGATTTCCTGGATTTCTTTCTAATTTTGTCTCTCATAGTTGAAGTGTATCTATGATGAAAATTACAGACCTCTCTCATCTTTCTAAGTAGGAGAACTTGCACAATCAGTGGCTGACCAAATACTTTTTTGCCCCATTGTAAATACCAAAATTTTTAATTTAACTTTAAACACAACACTTCATTTTATTATGTTCAGCACTGTGGTTAATCATTTTTCTTTGTTTTAAAATTTATGTATTTTGTCTATTCATTATATTTTCAATATTTTATAGTATATACACCATCACATTTTCTTTTTTAAAATTTTGAATTATGAGCTGTGGTTATGTGCTGTTACAGGTGGGATTTTTTTGTACAGCAGTATCTTTAAGTAATAATAATCATGATCTTAATAATAATCTTAATAAAAGCTTGAACAATCGCCCTGTATTTATTGTACTGTGACCGTTCACACACATGCAAAAAAAATTCAAGCTAGATATGTGCATTTACTTACAAGTAGGGATGTCCCGATCCGATCTCAAAGATCGGAATTGGGCCGATCACGGCATTTTTTAACTGATCGGTATCGGCTTTTCTGAACACAAACCTAAGCCCGATCTTTGTAGTAAACAAAGCAGTCGTAAAACGAGAGCAGAGCTTGTATCAGAACGTGATTATAATGTCTGCTGTGTGGACTTACCTCAAATTAGAAAGCGATACGAGTCCAACAGCGAGGTGTAATGTCTGCAATGAGTGTTTCATGGGGTGATAGTAGCAGATCTGCATTTAATACAGTGACGTGCGGTGAGGTTTATGGTTGGTGTGGCGCTGACTCCTTTAGAGTCGGATTTACAAATATATAAACCCAAAACGGAAGCTTATTCAATTGGCTACTGGTTATTTCGTATCTCATCAGCGTTCTTCACACACACACACTCACTCTCACACACATAAGGTACGTATTAAAGGTATGTAAAGATAAGAAAAAATGTTACAACCCTCCATGCTCTTCATTCTCACTCACCTCTGTAAAAGGACTGCAGCAACAAGCACCCGTTGGCTCACGTACGCCCCCCCTTCAGTGCGGAGGAGTACTGCCCTGCCTATTAATTTTAATACTACAAATTTAATACGGCACCTAAAAAATAAACATTTAACAGAATACAGTGAGTTCGTTCAGACAGCTTAGTTAAAGGCTGTATCTAAGTAATCTACACTATCAGAAAGTTTTAAAAGAAAAGTTCTCTCGAGACAGCGCTATGGACAAGAAGATCACAGAGAGGGTCACTGAATTCACTGCTTTGGATGACCAGCCGATCGCTGTGGTAGAGAATACAGGTTTTCGGCATCTTTTAGAGCTTTTGGAAACACTTAACAATAGTTTGGAAGCTGGCAGTTTTTTCCCCTAAAGCATTGCAGTTGTTAAATATAAACATTGGATTAATTTTATTAACTATAATGTAATGTGTGCACTGTGTGAAGAATATTATCTAGTTCTTATCTAGAAAATAGAAGTATCGGTTTGAGACTCGGTATCGGGAGACACTAAAAAATAAATGAATCGGATCGGATCGGGAACAGAAAAATGTGATCGGGACATCCCTACTTACAAGTATTGATATGGTATTGTCAGGTGGTTGCTACGATATCCCACATAGTTGCTAGGGTGTTGCAAAGTGGATGCTGTGATATACCACATAGTTGCTAGGATGTTGCCAAGTGGTTGCTATGGTATATCATATAGTTGATAGGGTATTGCAATGGTATCCAAGGTGGTTGCTTGAGGATTTCTAAAGTGTTGCTTATTAAGTTCCATAGGCTGAAGGTGATTCTTACCTGCATTTTTAAAAGATTGAAAGTTTGATGGTTCTTTGACTGTTCTTTACACAGTTTACAATGGCAGCTACAAAAGAACAGATCTGAGGTGGGAATTTGGGTAGATCAAACTGCACATGCTAGTGAAAAGGGTGTAAAGAGCGATACAGAGCTGTGAGGAGTGATGCCAAGCTGGGGGAAATGCATCTCTGTCCTGCTGGGACTAGTAAAGCTCACTTCCTGTGGCAATGTCACATCATGTGACCAGCAAAGAACCAGTAGTACTGAGTTTACACTCCAAGTGACGAAGATGCGATGTGTCAGACTGAAGGCTCAGTTTCAGCTCTCTGGATGTAAGCACAGCGTGAGCAACACTCACAGTGACTCACTGAGACAGTTAGAGGAGAACATGCATCTAAAGCTTAGCAAACGTTCGGTCTGGGGCTAAATCACTCGCTTATTGCAGAGATGCGACAATGGCTATTACATCAAAGGAACATCCATTGTCTTAAAATACACACAAAAGTATGCATTAATAGCTTCAATATCAGTGTCAACATCAAAGCTTTTTATATACAATTTTTTTACCATACTTAAGTCAACCAAACAGACACAGTCCTATTGTCCTTATGCACATATTTCTGCAGGTCTAAGCTGTTTCTCCCTATGAGAAATGGTGTTGTAATAAATTGCCCCAATTGTGCACAGTAGAAAACAAAACAAAACAAAAAAACGTTCCAACCATGCTGTGTTTTGCATGTATTATTCTCCTGTAAAATTCTCCTTGGAAATACAATGGTACTTGAAGGTGTGAGAACCAAGGGCGTATACTTTGGGTCCAACACTGGGGGGTTGAGCTGTCTGCCTATTTATTTATTTATTAAATCATTTACTTTTCTTAACTTACTGTTTTGGGATTACAGATTATTTGTAGTTCAGTTCCTTTCAATTAGGAAATGAATTCACATAATGAACAGTTCCAGCTAAGAGCTCCGTCACTGAAGAAAATATATTATAAGGTGGAGGCACCACCAGTGGTGTTTTTAGGATCTTGAAACACTGGGGAGCCTTGGCCTGAACAGCTAATTTTCTCAGACAACACCCTAGTTTATAAGGGTATTGTATTTATATAGGTATTGTACTGTACTGTGTGCGCGCAAATAACCACTTTTATCTTCTTTTTCTTTTGACTCATTGTCAGCTTAAGAGGAGCAGGTCTAACGGAGCTAGCTAAAATACCTGAATGGGTATTCATAGTGTGTCTGATACACAACGGCATAGTTATTAAAGCATCAGCTAACAATACATATACATTTATAAACCTCATTTAGATTTTTCCGCTTTTTACAAGGCGGTGTTGTCGACCAACAATGTTAAATAGTTTTTTGTCAACTTTTTGGTGCTCTTTTCATTTTTTCTTTAAGACAGCCACTCCCCAGCAGCTGCTTCCACAGAAGCAAACAAACGGTGAGTGCTGCTGCTTGGTAGAGCCAGTGGGTTGGGTGATACCAAGTTTTTGTGGGGAAAGGGGGGGTTACATTACCAAATGATTAAACATGTTAGTATTTTACCCAAAATTGATAATGAATAAAGTTATTCATGAAAGATGTTTTTGTAAATTGAAATTATGTGACTTTATTGGGGGGGGGTTATGGTGATTGGATCAGATTATTGGGGGGGGTCATAACCCCCCTATTCCCCCCCACAAATTACGTGCATGTTGAGAACCCTTTAGAATTTTTGATATTTCTACATACTTTTGAGCTAAACCTTCCTCAGACTGTCACACAAGACCTAAAAGTAGATTAATAGAACCAAATCAAACAATTGATCATCAGGCTGGAAAAGGTTACACAACCATCTCTAAAGAGTTTGGACTCCACCAATCAACAGTCAGACAGATTGTGTACAAATGGAGAAAATTCAAGACCATTATTACCCTCCCCAGGAGTGGTCGACCAACAATGATGATGCCAGGAACAAGGTGTGTAATAGTCTGCAAGGTCAAAGAAACCCAAGAAACTTCATAACTCTATCATCTGGACAATACTGAACAAAAATGGTGTGCATGACAGGGTTGCAAGGAGAAAGCTGCTGCTCTTAAAAGAAAAAAACAAAACACATTGCTGCCTATCACATGAAAAAGTCAGAAAGCCATTGGAACAATAATTTGTGGATGGATGAGACTAACATAGATCTTGTTGCTTTAAATAAGAAGCATTATATTTGTAAATATAAATTATTTGTTATTTATATAATTATTATATATGTAAATGTAAATAAAAAGGATAATAAAAGGATAAAATGTTTTTATGCATTGCAGCATAAAAACTTCACCTCAACTGTGAAACATGGTGGGGGTAGTATTATGGTATTGGTATTGGTATGGTATGGTTTTTGTCTGATACTAAGCACAGAAGTCATTCTACCAAAGAGTGGCTAAAATATAAAGTTCATGTCTTGGAATGGCTAAGTCAAAGTCCCTGACTTTAATCCAAAAGAAATTATGTGAAAGGACCTGAAGCAAGCAGTTCATTTATTGCAGTGGTGCAGTTATTGCTGCACAAGGGGGTCACACTAGACACTTACAGCAAAGGTTTAGATCCTTTTGCCAATCATAGACATGTAATATTGTATCATTTTCCTCCATAAATAAATGACCAAGTCTAATACTTTTGTTTAATTTGGTTCTCTTTATCTATGTTTATGACTTGTATTACAATCTGATGAAGTTTTAGAACTGTTGCAGAAATATAGACAATTCTAAAGGTTTCACAAACTTACAAGCACTACCGTAAGTAACTGTTCAATCATCCAAGATCCAGAGCTGAAACACTGTCAGGTTATACAGCAAAAAAATTCAAAATAGATTCAACAAAAAATGCTTAGAAATGCCCTAGTCACAGTTCTGATTCAATTCAATAGAGATTCTTTGGCAGGACATCAAACAAGCAGTTCAAGCTTGATTTGCTACCAGTATATCTAAACTCGAACAGCTCTGCAAAGACCAGGCTCAAATTCTTAAATTAGAAAAAATGCTGGCTGCACTTACTGCTGCTAAAGATCATGTAATAAGTTATTAATTATTTATTTTTTGAATATTTAATATTTCATTTTGTTTTAAGGTTTAAATGCATTCACTGTGACAAATGTGAAGTAGTACAATAAAACATGGGCAAATATATTTTCACAGCCCTGTAACTATATGGGATGAAGAAATGTAAAATGAATTATGACCATCTTTGACATAAAAATACTCCTGAGGACAGAAATGTAGGATATGTGCTATGTAACCCATAAGATAATTTCATTTACTGTAATGAACCAGTGAGTGTGTATACATGCATCGAGTAATTTGATCATAATCAGAATTTGGCAGTTATCTAATTACTCACGACTACACAGGTGGTCATGTAAACAGCATACTCTGATTTCTTTAATCAGATTATGGTCTAGAAATCTGATGCAGAGAGATGGATTTGAGCTCAGCGGTGGGCTTTTCGGTGTATGAATATTATCACCCACCATTTTCTTTGTTTTTTCTCAAACTGATCACTTGTGACAATTGAGCACAGCCCAGGAAACAGAGGACAAAACAGCCTGAAACAGAACTATTTCGGAGCGGAAACCCATAACATGCCTGGGGATCCAAGGAACCTGAATATTCAACAATTTGTATATAATACAAAAGATTAAAATAACACCCTTAAAAAAACAAGAAAAAAAGTGGTTTTGTTGGGCTTTTAAGGATTCACACAAGCTTCAAAGTCCCCAGCTCTCCTATTACAAAATATTTAAACTGTCTTCTTTTTCATAACAAATCTACAGAAGGAAGTACATTTTATCACATATTTCTATGAATTTATTGGCAAGCTGTGAAGCAGAAATCTGATTATACTGTCTGATTAATGTACACCGAGTTTTCAATTACTTGATTATGCAAGTGCAGGTAAATGCAACAGATTACAGGCAAAACATTCACTGCACTGTACCCCTTCTACTCAATCTATGAATCCTGTCACACACACCCGCAGGTATTTATAGCCTGATCATCTTTATGCAGCACCACCGGCAGGAGCCCAAATTTACTACCACCTTAAACGTGCAATGTGAATTTTTTTTGTCTGTGGAGCTTATCATTAATAGTCTATTAAGTGCAAGTAAATACTTTTTCCATTAGAACAATTTTCCTAAAATTTCAAATTAATACATACAGACATGCTTAGACTGTGACTTTGACCTCAATTCCTTGTTGTGTCACTGTGATTAAGTCATAATCAAAAGAATGGCCTTCATAGGGTGCTGTGAGGTCTTGAAGGAAACCCTTTACAAGCTAAACATAGGACACAAAATGAATATCACCCACCAATATATCCTGTATTACTAATTGGTTAGCTTTGTATGTTTTGAGTGTGAGAAAACAAGTCAGAAACAGTGTCAGAACACATGCTAACATTGTTAGCTCTCAAGATGTTTTCCCATAAAAAACAGTGGCGTGTCTTAATAAATATGTTTTCTTTTACTTATATTTCTTTGCCAAGTCAGGAAAACTTGACATATGATGAGATAGTGAAACCTCTATTTGCTGACAGATTAAATAATCACGATTATCTCCAATAACTGTGATCAGGTGATTTTGTAATATCATGACCACCCTGACTGTTGTCTCACTCTATATTATTTTAACCAGAACTTCAGTACTGCTTGTCCAGTTTGAGGATTAATCAGGTAACCTGGAATGTTCTCCTGAACAAGGTGACACACTGCAGCACCTTAAGAGAGGTACGGCGTGGTACGTGAGGTACGTGGAACACGCGTTCTGTTGGTGCAGCCTGGGAAACGTTCGCAAGACGAAGCAAATAACAGTGCAGGTTAGAATGGTGCAAAAAAAGTGGTGCACTTGTAATCATTGTAAAATACAACAGTGTGCAGTGAGTACAAGGTGGGTTGCAACAACAAAGGCATAAACAATTAGAAGTCTCATTGTGAATGGTGCAGCATTTCTTGAAATGCAATACATTTAGCAGTAAGTACAATACAGTCTGGGATAAATTAACAAATGCTAGATGTCTGATGCTGTTAATTGTGCAAAAATTCAGTGCAGGCTGGAATCAAAATAAAGGTATGAACTGAGCTACACAATATATTACTACATATACAAAATGCAACGTGTAGGCCTGAAGCATTGATAATAGACAAAATAAACATTTGGATATTGCACAGTACAATCTGTGTTAAGTACACAAGTCAACAAAAGGTGAATGAGCAACGCTGACGCTAACTTCTTCATAAGGGTCTTATTAGATTTCCCCCATTCCACCTTAAATTGTGCACCAGTTACTAGAGAAAGCCTCAGGCGCCTGAACGTAACTGCTGCACCATTTAAGGTGGAATGGGGAATTCCAATAACTTAAGCGTATTCAACTGGAAGCTTTTCACATCTTTACCTTCCTCAACCGCTTGAGCACCTCTGTAGCTTCCTCGATCTTCTTTTGGCGTAGAAACTGCTGAATTTCCCGGATCCAGGCGACTCTCCTGGCGTAGGGACTCGGGTCGCTCCGGCGGAGCATCCCGGGGAGCCTGTCCGGTCTGAGTAGCATGAAGTCGGCGCTGCCTCGGCTGCCGCTCCGCTCTCTTTCTCCGGTGCTGTCCAGATGTCTCCGGCGCTTCGCCGAGAACCCGTCGTTGTCCAGGCTGCTTTGGCGACTCAGTCTAGAACCCATATTTTCATATCCACACTGCCTTCCCAGAATAAACGCTATTCTCCACCTCACAGGTAGCGAGAGGGGATACAATAACGCCCAGCTCTCCCGCGCTGACAGACTACTGAACTTGGCTCGCTATGGTCTAATTTTTCATCGATGTTATTTTTTGGTCCGTTTAAAACACGACAAAATCAGTTTCACAGCGTCTCTGGGGCTCCTCTAGTTAAATTCATGAGGTAAGCTACGAGCTTAAGGTTTGCATTTATTAAAAATCCGTCTGCTCTCGGGGAAAGCAGCAGAGTTAATATTCAGTCAACGACCCTCCTCACAGCAGCACCAATATTTATATATTTCTCCACCCGTATTCCGACAGGCCCCGCCCCCTCCCAAATTGAATTATTATAAATGCAATAATATTTGACATTGAGCACTAATAAATAATATTCTATCGACCGTGGTATTGTAATTATGAAATTTTTACAATTGCTTTTCACACATTATTTTGTATATAACATTACAATATTCAAACTAATTTGCATTTTTGCACATTCCTACACATATTTACTGCATGATAAAACACTGTTTTGACAAAAATGTTATATTGCCTTATCATTATACGATACACATTTTGATGTACTGCCAACAATTCAATACATAAAGAAACATATGAATCAAATGTTAATAATTTAATTTAACTCAATGTGATGCAAAAGAATATGATGATATAATCATACAATCATTTATATGATTCCACCTACCTCTTGGACATTTCTCAATCTTAAAAAGAAGCAAGACACTCTTTGGTCCATGGCTCCTAGTTAAAAATAAGCAGGACACTCTTTAGGCCATGTCTCTGTATTAAAAGTAGTAAACATTTTGGGCCATGTCTCCAGCTTTAAAAACAGCAGGCATTATTTTGCTTTTCTTCATGGGCACTTCACGCTAGAGCCTTGACTCCATTTTAAAATAAAATCTGAATGCTCTTTGGGCCTTGTCTCCACATTAAAATAAAAACAGCATGCTCTTTGGACCATCTCTGCACCTTAAACAAGATGGATACTCTTTGAGCCATATTTCCACCTTAAAAATAAACAGGACACTCTTTCAACCATGTTTCCATCTTAAAAAGAAGTGAGACACTTTTTAGACAATGTCTCCACCCTAAAAAGAAGCAGCATGCTCTTAAGCCATTAACACACTTTGTGCTACATCTTCACTAAAAAAACTTTTTGGACCATGTCTTCATGTTAAAAAGGAATGGGACACTCTTTAAGCCAACCGTCCATCTAAAAAAGAAGCAGGATATTATTTGGGACACTGGTACACCTTTAAAAAGATACTCAACCTAACTAATGTCACAATATCAAGAATAAAGAAATGCTAATGAAATAAACTGTATTCAAGTTCAAGAGGTTTTTCTTGTAATTTCAGCAATATACAGTACAATGCATAATGAAACGAAACAGAACACAAGGCGTTTGACAACATACAATAAACATGCAATCGTAAAGGACCTATACTAGAGTGTCAGCCCTCTGAATAGACTGAGACATGTTACAGGACAGGACAAATGTAATGATGGTCAGTACTTGACTAGCAGGGAGCTAGATTCCATGCTGTATTGTTTGTGCATTGTGCAGTGTAAATGTGCAGACTGTGCAGATATGCAAATGTTATGGTGTGCAAATGTGCACATACTGCCATGAGTGGGACAGTTTACATAGATGTGCAAAAGCACAGTAATATTTAGTCCCTGAGAGTCCAATTGTGTCTGTTTAGGAGTCTGACAGCCTGAGGGATGAAACTGTTGGACAGTCTAGCAGTGAGGGGCTGAATGCTGTGATGTGTTCTACCAGAAGGCAGAAGGGTGAAGAGAACATGTGATGGATGTGATGGGTCTTCCACAATGCTGAGTTTTTTGGATGCAGCACTTGTTGTAAAGGTCCATGAGAGATGGGAGACAGACCGCAGTGATCTTCTCAGTCACCCTCACTACAAACTGGAGAGTCTTGCGGTCAGATGCAATGCAATTCCCAAACCAGGCAGTAATGCAGCTGCTCAGGATGGACTCTATGCTTCCTCTGTAGAAGGTTTTTCTGTCAGCTGAACACTAAGGAATTTGATGCTCCTGACAGTCTCTATGGGTGAGCCAACAATGTTCAGTGGAGAGTGGTCTCTATGAGATCTATCAAAGTTAATAACCATCTCTTTAGTTTTATCAACATGCAGAGACAGGTTATTGACTCTGTATCAGTCTGTTAATTGTTCCACTTCCTCTTTGCAATCTGACTTGTTAGCACTTACGAGACCCACTACAGTCATGTCATCTGCAAACTTGAAGATGTGATTTGAACTGTGCAATGTTCCACAAAAGAGTCAGTAGGGTGCACAGCAGATTAGCTCTGAGGCATTCCAGTGGCCAGTGTGGTGGTGCTGGTGGTGTTTGAACTGATCTGAACAGACTGAGGTCTCCCAGTAAGGAAGTCCAGGATCCAGTTGCAGAGAGAGGTGGACAGTCCCAGTGAGCTCAGCTTTCCGATCTGGTGCTGAGGAATGATGGTGTTGAATGCTGAGCTGAAGTCTTTGAACAGCATTCTAACATATGTGTCCCTCTTGTTCAGCTGAGTGAGTGCAGTATGAATGGTGGTGGTTATGGCATCATCCGTAGAGCACTTGGAACAATATGAAAACTGCAGTGAATCCATTTTGTGCATGCTTTGCTTCTCTGATGGCCCAGGACAGTTTGGCTCTCACTGCACTCAGGGAAGACTTCTCAGCCGATTTGAAGGTGGAGTCTCAGGGTGCTTTCACACCTGAAGGTCCAGACCATGGTCGGAACCAAGGTTGATGTATTTGTAACTTTGTATATATTTGGCCCAGTTAGGTTTGTTTTCACACTGCATTTTTCACACCAAAGACTTTTACTATGACACGCCCACGTGCTGTCATCATCACTTACGTGGTGTGTGTCTTCCTACACTCTACACTGATTGGTTTGTAGAAGGACGTGTGTCTTACGTGTTTAAATACTTTTATATACCGCTGCTGCAGTTTCCTTAGTTTAGTTTAGGTTGCTTTGTTATCTAGTCATCTCCTTTCTCTCTCATCCTCTCAGAAAATAAGTTGCACATTTCAGCATTTTTGTGAGCTTTTAAGCTGACTTTTCACACGTTCATCAGACCAAAATTATATTAAACATGTTGTCTCCTCCTCGCTCCATGTGCTACCTCGGCTCATTTTTGCTGCTGTTTTAGTTATTTTTCTTATTCTGTTGTTGTTGAATTTTGTTAATGCCTGTGTCAACTTCCTGTATTTGGTCCGAAAGTATGAACCTTTTAGAAAAGTGCTTTCACACTGCACATAAACCGGATCATGGTTCAGTAGGTCCGGACCGAGACCACCTCTTTTGGTCGGACCAAATTTTATTCCTTTGGTCCAGACCATGGTTCGTAACTGCTTTCACACCTGCTGTTTTGGTTCGGACCAAACTGAAAAGTTCAAAAGTCCAGACCAAACAATGTAGGTGTGAAAGCACTCTCAGGCTCTCAGCAGTGCACACACCTCTGCAGTCATCCACAACTTCTGGTTAGATTGTGTGGTGATGGACTTGGTGACAGTGACAGCAGATTGCTCCATGCACTTCACACAATACATCCCTCACATTGCCGTATAGGAGAGGTACACAGCGACCAGGAGCACATCACTGAACTTGCGTGGCAAATAAAACGGCCGACACCAGACTTCCACAAACTCCACCAGCAGAGAGCAGATCTTTGCAAAAAAGTCCTTGTGCCATTTCGTGTTAATGTAAATTTTTAATTCTTATTCAGGTATAAGAAGTTCAAAACTCAGACATAATCCAGCTTTGTGCTGCCTGCCCAATGCTGAACTAACTCAACTCAAGATTTTGTGTGTAATTAAACACAAAATCCAGTAAATGTATCAGCCCCGCTGCTGTCTGCTTGTGTAGTTTTTTTATTCATAATTCACAGTAAGTCATATTGTGTCCTAAACCGCATTCCCTAGTCTATGAAAGATTTGAATGAGCTTCAATTGGGCTCAGAGAAGATAGGTGATGCATTTGTAATGAAACTACTGGACTAATTTGGGTGACTATTGAGTTCTACTTTTTGTTAGCTACATTAGCCTCAATTTGTAAAATAATCCATTTGTGCATGAATTTTGAAAAAAAAAAACCATTTAAGATGTTTTCCTCTAAAATGTTTAAAATTTCAAGCTTTTTTTTCTAAATAACACTCTTAAAAACATGGTCCTTAAATGGTTCTTTAGGGCGTTTTCACACCAGCTCTATTTGGTCTGGTAAAAGGCACTGTTTCACAGCAGATAAGTGAGGGCTCTCAAGACAGTTAAACAGCGGAATTTACTTGTAATTACAAACAAGAAGCTTACTCTTTATTGCAATAAGATATTATGTTTTTTTTTTTGTAGAATAACTGTGTGGAAATCTTTGAGGTGGGTGTAGTTCCTGATCATACATGAGCCATTTTTGTTTACCACATGTTTTATTTTTAATGCTTTTAGTAACATTCACTAAGTAGACCGTAAAAGGTTATTATAGATAGCCATCCACTGTAGTGACCAGCTTGTGTGAAAGGATTACGTTTTGCACAATTTGAACTCCAGACATGTCTTGGCTGATTGGCTGATCCAGGCTAAGTGGGAAATTGCGTAAAATATTCCTGGCAGGGCATATATTTTCGTAACCTTCCTTCACATAACATAACATTCACAGGAATGAACACATACAGTTAATCTCTATCACCCCCACATTCACTCTCTCACACTCCAATCATGCGTTAAATGAATTTCTGGCAGTTTTTTATGGCTGGTGACGAAGTTGTGGAGATTTGTCGGTAAAGTGAAGCAGAAAGAGAAGCGAGGAGGTGAACACTCCACACAAAGCTGAGATTTGTGATCTCAAAACACTGAAGCTCACTGATCTGAGTGAAGGCTGAGCACTAGATATATAATGAGTTATGTTTTGCTGGGTAGCCACTATTACAGCGATATTGTTATATAAGAAGACACCAACTGGACTTGTCTGATGGTTCTATTAAAGGGCCAATATCCTATATATTAATATCTTGTTGTTTTATTGATTAAAAACGGCTATAATTGAAAATAAAAAAGTGTTTATAAGATCATTCTCCACAGGTTTTGCCTTTCATAGCCAGGGGCCATGGTGATACAATGTACCAGTGGTTATAGGGCATCTACTAAATCAGGCTGACCACAAATGATTGCAAATGTATTTAGCAGCTTATTTATCAAGTGAAGAAACCTCAGCAACAATATAAGTACCAGAGAAGTTGCTAGTATCTTTAATCAAGGAGAGCTTAGCCCAAGCGATCCAGCAATCCCACAGGAACTTGATCAGCCTGGGTTGTCTGCCAGCAAAGCAGGGAATGAACAACTATCAGTTTACTGTCACTTTCTACTTTTCATTATAGGGGGGCTGAACAACATTTAGGAGTGACATAGCTCCCTAAGAATGGCCGCGCAACACCCCTGAAAGGTACACGCAGTTACACTGTGATTTACCATCCAATCTCAGTCTATTAATGAATCACACTCACCAGAAATCACAACTGCTCAAATAGTTCTACAAGCAACACTTTCTTATGTCCTGATGTATTCACAAGTTTTAAGTCGAGACAGGTTTCTCCTCCATTGCTATAGTAATCAAAATCTAGCAGAACCATTCTAAAAACATTCACATAATGGGTTACAACCCCTCAACCAACATTTGGTACAACCCCCTACCCCCACTGCTTGATTCCCATTGGTAAACTAAATATGTTTGTTACTGTCCCTTTAAGACTGATATATGTAAAGGAGCTCAGTTTTCATTGGCTGTGCCTTATACAGAAAGAGGTGGAGGCTGAAACAGTTCAGTACAAAAGGGGCGTGGCTAAATCCTATGTGCTGAATAGACAGGTAAATGTACTGGTTTCTATGATATCACAAAAACAGGACATTTTTAAATGGGCTGTTTTTGCAGTTTGGGCTGTATGGACTGGGAATTTAAAAATACATTTTAAAACTTTAGCAGTGTTTACATACTACATTCTATTCTTTTATTTAAAAAGCAAGGAACATTAGTTTTTCAGTTGTATGGGCACATTCATGATTTTTATTTTATTAAAAAAAAAAAATTAAATAATTTTTCTCCCCTTCCCAATGCTGTAGTAGCCAATTAACCCATCCCATCCGCTAGGGGGCTCTCCCCATCACTTTGCACTGTCCCTGACTCTAGGAGGGTGAAGACATGCACATGCCTCCTGTCGTCTCTGGACGTCTCTAGATGTTGAGGTGTTATGAAAAGAAAGGGAAACTGCCCAGACACTGTTCTTTTATCACTAAGACATTTATTTGAACAAAAAGTACAGGTCTGTTCCCAGCCCCGGTAGCTGGGGAGAGATACAAGCCAGGAAAATGATCTCTATCCACAAAGAGGAGAAAACCCTTTTTATAGGCCCAAAAACAGAGTCTCAACCCCTGGATCTATTCACCTATAAGAAGAGACCCCCAAAATCTTATAGGCCTCCCCTCACGTGTCCTAAGGCTTTACATCATAAGAATACATGTGACTATTTAGGATGAGGGCCCCAAAAAGGTATGGATTACAAATATACTTACACACTCCACATCTGGTCTCGCCCATATTTTTAGACAAAGGATTTGCTTAGCCTTGCAAAAGTTCTGGTTTCCTATAGGGCCCCAAATGTATGTTTCAAACAGATCCTAACACCAGCAAAACTCTTCCAAATTATCCTGTTTTAACATGTAATGATTTGTTGTTCCAGTAAACATATAGGTGTAAACATACAAGTAGTAAATTCACCACACTCCTCCACTGCGTGTGTTGCAGCCACCACCTCTTTTCGAACTACCACTGATACACCATCACTGGGGAGCCAATGCGCTTGGAGGAAACCGCAGGATTCCCAGGTCTGAATGGACCAATCAGTAGACGCCTGAGCCAGCGGACATTACAATGTGTGAGTGATAGGTAGAGTGAGAGCACCATCTACCCGCCCAGAGAGAGCACTGCCAATGTTTGCTCTCTTGGGCCCCGGCTGTTGATGGCAAACAGCATGACCGGGATTCAAACTGGGATTCGAACTCTGGTCATAGTGTCAGCATCTTAGTCATTGTGGAGAAACTTGCCAACACTTTAGAGTGGTTGTCATAGGAACCAGACATCTCCAGAATTTCCCAAACTATGATAAAACAATGTGTCAGATATCAGACATTGTGTTCATAAATGTTTCATGTAATAACTTTTTGTGAGGTAGCTTTTAGAGGCTTCCGATATGTCTGGTCTCTATTAAACCCACTGTGAACTATTTGTAAAAAATGCTTAAAAAGTTTTTAGTAGCACTGGAGCAGGTTTGATTAACAAATAAATTATGTGATCAACAATGCAAAGCAAATTTGCCACAATGTAAAGCACACGCACACGCACACGCATACACACACACACACACACACACACACACACACACACACACACACAAAAAAAAAAGGCTGACTAATGATGACACAGGTCACACTGTTCAGTCATGTATCAGTATGTTCTCTCAGAATGACTTAGAATGGCACAGCATGTTTCCTTCTTTCGTCACTAATTATACGTCTGAGTGATCTTCCAGAGGGGTTTGGCTTAATAACAGGTATTTAACATCAGCCTGACCAGGTCTCACCTGTGTGATCCAGCACTCTCCCAGACTGCGCTGCAGCTTTACAGGTACTCAGAGTAGAGATCAATTAGCTCAGGAATATCAGTCTTAGTCTTAATTCTGCCAGAAGGCTCAGAGGCTGTAGACAAGTCTAAACAAACTGGCATCAAATTTCACTTAAAAAGGACAATGTTTACAAGGTAAGAACTGAAAGAAAGGAAGAAAATGATATATACTGTGGTATATTCAGTATACAGTAGCTGAATAAACTGCTTACTTTTGAGCTGACTGCATTGCAAAATGTTATGATATCATCAAATTGTATTAATTTTTTTTTAAAGATTATTTTATTTTTTTCTCCTAATTCTTATAACAGAGTTTACCTTTAAGGAAAATGATTTTACAGTACTGTTCATAAGGCTACATAAGCTTGTCCTCACAATTGACAGAAACCAACATAACATCTTTTGTTTCGGTCATCTGTTATCAATGTTACATTTTAATCACTGTCGGAATGATAAATGCTTATGTTGGTATATGTCAACTGTTATAACAAGCTTATGTAGTCTTATGAACATGACCGTACAGTAGGAGTGTCAAACTTCAGTCCTGCAGGGCCGGTGTCCAGCACAGTTTGTTGATTTATCTGTTCATAACCTCCTGAGTTAAATCAGGTGTGTTTGTTCAGGAAAGTCACAAAACTGTACAGGAATCTGACCCTCCAGGACTGGAGTTTGAAACCCCTGACCTACATTGAAGTGTTATCAAAGTACTTACACATTATAACTTTGCAACTTTAATACACTGTGAAAGAAGCCACTGGATGGTCACAGAGTCAGCCTTTCCTGTCATTGTAGCGGTGTTCCTCAAGGTTACATCTTTGGCCTCTTTACATTTTGGAACATAACTGTATTAGATTGTGTTGTAATGAATGTTTTTGAAGTTTATTGACTTGCAAATCTGCTGCATTCTCCTGGAAAAGTCAACATAGAACCATTAAGATACATTGTTGGACTTTTAAGGCTATGACTGACATTTAAAGGGACACTGATGGAATAAAATAAACCTATGAAAACATACTAGGGTAAAAGTATTATTTGAAAAGTATTAATGCTTCAAAATGTAACATTAGTTCATTGAACTGAGTCATTATAATATGAGGAGATTAACATGGTGCCCTATCTTGGGCTTAGCTAGATAGTGTGTAATTCCCTGTCCTGTGCCCTGTGAAGGGCAAGGGGACTCACCATGACCCTGATCAGGATTAAGAGGAAGGCATGGTGGCTTGGTGGTTAGCATGTTTGCCTCTCAGTGAAGTCTTGGGTTCAAGTCCCCATCTGGGTGCAGTTTCCATGTTCTCCCTGTGTCTGCGAGGGTTTCCTCCCACAGTCCAAAAACATGGAGATCAGGTGAATTGGCTGTTCTAAAAATGGCCCTGATGTGTGAATGTATGTGTGCTAGCGTTACCAACCGTCCTGTAAAATACAGAATCGTTATTTATTTGTGAACTAAAAGTCACGTTCTGTATTGAACCAATGTGGGATGCACTTTTCCTTTTTTTATCAAAGGAGGAGAAATGCTTACAATTGGATTGAGACAGAGAGATGTGTATGAATGAAAAGGAAACTGCTACTCTCCCTCAGTCTGTTATGTTCCAGCACACAGAGAGTGCATGTGAGTTATGGGTTGTTCAAAAACTAAACATCTCTTAGAATCGTCTCTTTGAAGTGAGCAATCAGAACCGGCTTGTGTCTGCGAACTGTATTTGTTTTTTCCTTTTTTTTTTAAAGAGATTGGTCAGTTACACCATGTAAGGGCACCAAGGGGGTTGCAAATTGTTGCACGCGCACACAGAAAGAGAAGCTACAAAAAGACAACTCTGCATATGCAGGACAACAACATTACATAAGTATAAATAAATAAATGCACATATAAATGAATGAATTAATAAATAAATACACATAAAATGTATTTACTAATTTATTTATTTGTCCATACAATTACTTATCATGAAAAAGGACATATGCTATGAAGAATCTATTTAGCATTTCTACATTTACTTATTTTTGCATTTATTTATTCATTCATTTCAACATTTTTACATACCTATACAACATAAAAATCTATATGACTACAAACACGTTACAATCAGCCGATGAAAAAAGAATGTGAGCCATCTGCAAAAAGCATCAGAAGATGACAGGAAGTTTATTGGTGGTTGGCAGGCAGGTCTTTTGTATGTTTGTGTGCACTGTAAAGTGTTGCCTTGTTCGCTAAGATGTGTGATCTTTCAGTCATCATACAAAGTTAGTAAACCTCAACACAAGTCACTGATGAATTCACATTATTTTATGAATAGATTAAGCTAAGTAGCAAGAAAAAAGAAGCATGTTTTGAAGCCGTAAGTGCCAGCTCCCTGAAAAGAGCCGGAATGCCCATCACTAGTGTGAGTTGCAACCAATGAGAAGCACTGTCTGCATTACTAAGGTACACCTGAAAGTGGCGTGAGATTTTAAAAATAGCATCTACTGAGGGAATTGTTAATCTGCCGTTTTCTATGACAGTGTAAGACCTTTAATTTTATAGATACCACATTCAATTTGCTGCTGTGTGGTTGAGTTCTAAGTGTGTAAATGGATTGTATTCATTATTAAGTGTCCTTTGAGAAAGGTGCTTTATAAGTGTTCATTCATAATGGATGGATGGATAGATTGTTAACATGGTGCCTGATTCACAGAAAGACCCACCACTCAACAAAAAGAGTTGTGGGCTTATGGTTAAGGAACCAGCCTTGTGACCTGAAGGTTGCCAATTTAAGCCAACCAACAAGATCCAGCCGAAGTACTTTTGAGCAAGACACCTAACTCATATCTTCCCCCTGGGTGCCACATATAAGTCTGCCACTCTGGGCAAGCATGCTCATTGCACCCTTGTTCACTAATGTGTGTATGTGTGTTTCTTTTCCCCGATGGATTAAATGCAGAGATAAAATTTCTTTGTGTGCAAGTACATTGGTCAGTGTGTCACTTTCACTTGCTTGTTCCTTAAGTATCTGCCCGCCCCCCAAACAAAAAGAGCCAATAAGCTTGCTGGTAAAGGTGTCTGCAGAAAAAGACCTGCCTTCCAACAAAAGGAGCCAATCAGCTTGCTAGTAAAGACATCTCAGTAAAAAGCCCCACCCCTCTACAGAAAGAGCCAATTAACTTGCCAGCAAAGGGAAATCTCTGCCTCTCAACAAAAGGAGCCAATCAGCTTGCTGGTAAAAAGATGCTAAACAAAGTTGGAAAAGCCCCGCCCCCTTCTCTTTGTAGTGGAATTATATAGATGTGTAGTTTCCAGAACAAACTGAACTATCAGAGTCAAACTCTACGGACTATTTATATGATTTTATCAGATGTTATCAGAGACTTCAGATCTGATTCTGAAACACGTTGGTGGTTTTTAATTTAGTCACTTTACACCTCATTTAGAATGACAGGAGTCTGAACTTGTATGACTCAAATAACTACACGGAGGCTGTATAAAGTTGGTCACAGAATGTTGAGAGTTGTCTCTAGGGACTTTGTTAGTAGTAACCAAAGGGCAGGTCAGAGCAGGTCTTTTAACCGGTCATGATACAGCTGCCAAAGCTGGATTATCTCACAAAAGAGAACTGAGTGAATGAAAAAGTGACCTCAATCAGCAGGTATTGGCTGTGTTGTAATGTATGTTCTGACTGTGTTTTGTGAATTATTGATTATTAAGTGGACAGACTGCTGTAAACCCACCTTTTACAATAAAATCCTTACATTTTATGTAAATATATTTAGTCAATTATTAGTTAATAAGTGTATAGAAAATGACAAACCTAACTTTTACTATAAAACATTGTCTTTTATGTGCACTTTTATTGTGTATTATTAAGTAAAATGTGTTTAGATTATGTCAAATTCAACTATTATATCTTCTTTTATGTGCATTTTTATGTTGAATTGGTAATTAATAATAAGAAGTATATTATTATATATAATAAATAACCTGGATGGATAACATCAAGATGTGGACTGGATTATCAGGTACTAGCCTGCTACAAGCAACCAGAGACAGATGGCATTGGAGAGAAGTGACTCATCTGTGCAGCCTACCATCGCGAAGCGATGACGGCGTATGACATGACATGACATATATAATAATTATTGTACATGTTTTCATGAAATTATTATTAATAAATAAGTCTATAAACTGGTGGAAACCCACCTTTTACTATAACATGCTTTTTTGGGGGGCAGTCATTGCCTAGTGGTATGGATCTGTTCTTGTGACCAGAAGGTCGCTGGTTTGATCCCCAGACAGGACATGACTGAAGTGCCCTTGAGCAAGGCACCTAACCCCCTAACTGCTCCCCGGGCACCAGTGGATAAGGGCTGCCCACCATTTCGGGCATACATTTTCACAGCCTAGTGTGTGTGTGTGTGTGTGTGTGTGTG
>BRDA01004443.1:77290-87711 GCA_036984385.1 Crenuchus spilurus
TTTGTTTTATATATTTTTCTAATTCTAATTCTACTTGGTTAAACGGTTACACTAAAGTGTGTTGCCTTAAACTGGAGGCGTAAATTGGGTAAGAACGTCACTTTGTGTGAAATCACATTGGCAAATTGGTTCATCTTAATCTTAATCTTTTTATATATTTTGTTTTTTGTACATCCATCCATTTATCCATCATCCATGTCTGGGTCATGGGGGGTAACAACCCAAGCAAACCCACCTTTTCCAGTTCATATGGGACAATTCCAAGGCATTCAGATACAGATACAGATATACTTTATTGATCCCTTGCAGGAACTTTGGTCCTAGTTCCCAGGTTAGTTGAAAGAGATAATCTCTCCAGCGTGTCCTAGGTCTTCCCCAGGGTTTCTTCCCAACTGGACATGCCTGGAATACCTCACCCAGAAGGCATCCAGGAGGCATCCTTACCAGGTGCTCGAACCACCTCAACTGGCTCCTCTTGACATGGAGGAGCAGCGGCTCTACTCCGAACCCTTCACGGATGTCTGAACTCTTCACACAATCTTTAAGGGAGAGCCCAGACACCTTACAAAGAAAACTCATTGCCGCTTGTATTCGTGATCTCATTCTTTCGGTCATTACCCAAAGCTCATGACCATAGGTGAGGGTTAGAACATAAACCAACTGGTAGAACTGATAAACAGAGAGTTTTGTCTTCTGGCTCAGATCCCTCTTCAACAAGACAGACTGGCACAGAGCCCGCATCACTGTGGCTGCTGAACCAATCCGCCTTTCGATCTACCACTACCTCTTAACCTCACTCGTGAACAAGACCTACACTTAAGGCAAGGACATCCTCCCAACCTGGACAAAGCACTCCACCTTTTCCCGGCTGAGTATCATGACCTTGGATTTGGAGGTACAGATACTCATCCCAGCCGTTTCACACTCAGCTGCAAACTGGTCCAGTGAGAATTGGAGGTCCTTGGCTATGCCGAGAAATTTTATCCATAAAAGTCATGAACAGAATTGGTGACAAAGGGTAGCCCTGGCGAAGACCAACCGCAACTGGAAACCAATCTGACTTACTGCAAGCAATGCAGACCAAGCTCTTGCTTCATTTGTATAGGGACTGGATAACCCTTAGCAAAGAATCCAGTACCCCATACTCACAGAGAAACCCCCAGAAGATACTCTGAGGGTCTTAAACCAATTCCACAATACACATGTAGACTGGTTGAGCAAACTCCCATGCACTCTCTAGTATCCTAGCACGGGTAAAGAGCTGGACCAGTGTTCCACGACTAGGTTCCAACGACCCACGTTGTTCCTCCTGAATCTGAGATTCAATGATCAGTTGGACTTTCTTCTCCAGTACCCCTAAACAGATTACAGACATATAATTCCCCTTTAGATAGAACAATTTTTTTTCTTAAAAATGGGGACCACCACACCTGTCTGCTAATCTAGGGCCACTGCCCCCGATGACCATGTGATGTTAGCAAAGACCTGTTAACCAACACCACTGTAGACCGTGTTGGTGGGAAACTGCTTTCCCCTCTTGAACCGCCTGACCGTTTACCAGAATCTTTGAGGAGCCGTCCAACAGTTGTTTTAAATGGCCTCACAAAACTCCGCCCACATCCATGTTTTTGCTTCAGCAGTAGCTGAAGCTGTAGCCCGCTTGGCCCTTTGTTACTCATCAGCTGCCTCTGGAGTCCCACAAGACAACCAGACCAGATAAAAGTCTTTCTTGAGCTTGCCTCCATCACCCTGGGTTACCACCCCTACATGCTCCAACCACCTTGCGGCCACAGCTCTGGTCTTTTGTACATGTTCATTTTTATTATAAATTATTTATATATATAAAAAGACTGTTGTTAACCCAACTTTTATTACAAAATCTTGTATGTGCATTTTTATTGGAAATGATTAAGTAAGAAGTACAGGTATATTGCCTAACTTTCATTATGAAACATCAACACTTTTCTATAAAATATTATTGTGAATTATTAATTAAAATGTGGTCAGACTGCTGTAAACCCAACTACTACTATAAAATAAAGACATTTATTAACAACTTCATTGTAATTTTTTACTGAATAAGTGTATAGACTGGTGTAAACCTAACCTTTACTATAAAATTCTTTATTTTATGTACATTTTTGTAATGAATTATTAATTAACAGTGTATGAACTATTGTAAACCCAACTATTACTATAAAATTCTTATTTTTATGTACATTTATATAGTGAATGATCCATTAATAAGTGAACAGATCTATTCTACATACCAGTAATGAAGACTTTTAGCACTGTTGGGCTGTGTACTCCAGTCTGTCCACTTACGGATGAATAATTCACTATAAAAATGTACACAGACGAGAGGGTATTTATGCAGAGTTTACTACATTATTGCAGCACCATCTACTCCACATACTAACAGTGGACAGAAATGGCAAAGAGAGGATTCAGTGTGATAAACAATGACCAGCTTAAAATAAAATTAGACAATAGTGAATAGCAGTCAGTGGTTTGTACATTCTGCTCTGAACAGTACAGGTAGGAACAGGTACACTTGCTGCACATATCAGTACATGTAGCCTCATTTTATTACTTTATTAGTATTTTAATGAAAGCATGTCTTTTTGTACAGGAACATGGTCAAGAAGTCCCTTGTTGCTGGGCTGGTGCTCCTGCTGGTGGCTGCATTGGGCTTTTTCCTGGCTGTGTTCCTGGGGGTGGGCAACAAAAGACCCCCCAGCCCCTCCGACCATTTCTACTCCAAAGCGGCTGTAGCAGCTGATGCCGGGAAGTGCTCTGAGGTTGGGAGGTAGGAGAATGCTGAAGAACAAAGGTTAAAGTCCATTAATGATGTTCTAATATACATAGAACAAACTTCTGTACACTGTGAAACACACTCACTATTTCATTTGCCATAACTTTTGCACATTATATTTGTCACATATTATTTTTGCTCCAAAATGTTACATTTCAATGAATAGAGAGTAAGTGTGCATTAAAATGTGCTGAAGTCTGTTCTCACTTAGAACATCAGTAAACACAGAGTAGACCTAACTTTTGACTTATTTTTAAATTAAAACTTATTTTTTTATATAATTTTAGCTTTTTAGCTTTTTAGCTTTTTAAATTATTAGAACTTTAAGGGAACATTACAATAACATTCCTAAATGGTTCCTTTAAGGTTAGAGTAACAGGAACATTAGGAGAACATTTTCTCAATCTTATAAATGTTTTAAAAGGTTAGTGACCTTTACCTTAAAGTAACATTGCTTTAGGGTTCTTATAAGGTTCTTATTTAATATACATACATATTTTTTGTGTGCAGACATGCTCAGAACAATTTATTAATTAATGGATCTTCCTCAGTTTTACAGTTCGGTAATATTACTGGATTTAAATAAAACACATTTTAAGAACTTTAAAAGTTAGTGTTGAATGCAGAATGTTTTGGGAATATTTTGGAAAAAATAAATAATATAATTACATCAAAGGACCCATATCAAATATTTTATACTTATATTTAATCACTCCTTGAGCTCCACTTATGGTGTTTTTGTGTATTTATGTATTAAAATAGTCATAATTCAATTTTCCAATTTTAGAATTAAACAGTCTGTTTTGTTACTCCACCTTTAAGACTGATATGTAAATGAGGTCTGTTTTGATTGGCTATGCCTCCAGTCCAGGCTGAAACACTTCCATTTGAAATGAAAGGGGCTAAACTCCCATTGATTGAATAGACGTACATTGGTTTGTGTGACATCACAAACACAGGAAAATTAAAATAGGCTGTTATTTTTACTGAAAGGGTTCTTTGAGCGATACCATTTTTGCTTCCCTAATTTTAACCTTTTCTGTCAATGAGGTGTGATAATGTGAAGAATATTTTGAAGGTCTGAGGAACCTACAATGTATCACTAAAATGAGTACAGCCCTCACATTTCTGCAGATATTTAAGTATGTCCTTTCATGGGACAACACTGACAAAATGACACTTTGACACAATGAAAATTAGTCTGTGTGCAGCTTATATAACAGTGTAAATTTATTCTTCCCTCAAAATAACTCAATATACAGCCATTAATGTCTAAACCACCGGGAACAAAAGTGAGTACCCTAAGAGACTACACAATGTCATGTGACTCGTTAGTATTACTAGGTCTCATGTGTGCATAGGGAGCAGGTGTGTTAAATTTTGTAGTACAGCTCTCACACTCTCTCATACTGGTCACTGAAAGTTACAACATGGCACCTCATGGCAAAGAACTCTCTGAGGATCTTAAAAGACGAATTGTTGCGCTACATGAAGATGACCAAGGCTACAAGAAGATTGATTAAGCAAGATTGTATAAAGTCTGTATAAAGTTTATATAAAGCAAAGTCTGTATAAAGTGTAAATTGTAAATTGTAAATATCCTCTGCACCTTTTTTTTTTTTTTATTATTATATTATTGTTATTGCAATAGAGTAAATGTTAGTTTTTTATACTTCCTTGTATGTTTGCACTGAAAAAAGGAGTGGCTTTCAATCTCATTGTACAGATGTATAGTGACAATAAAGGCATTCTATTATCCAGCAATTTAAAAGAGCAGGGTCCACTTAGAACAGACCTTGCATTGGTCGTCCAAAGAAGCTGACTGCATGTGCTCAGCATCACATCCAAATGCTGTCTTTGAAAGATAGACGCAGAAGTGCTGTCAGTATTGCTGCAGAGATTGAAGAGGTGGTGGGTCAGCTTGTCAGTGCTCAGACCACACGCCGCACAACACCAAATTGCATGGCTGTCACCCCAGAAGGAAGCCTCTTCTGAAGTCTCTACGCAAGAAAGCCAAAGTTTGCTAATGACATGTCAACAAAGGACATGGATTACTGGAACCATGTCCTATGATGAAGATTAATTTGTTTGGTTCAGATGGTCTCAAGCATGTGTGGCGGCAATGAGGTGAGGAGTACAAAAGATAAGTGTGTCATGCCTACAGTCAAGCATGGTGGTGGGAATGCCATGGTCAGGTATTGGGGAGTTGAACTCTGAAGCAGAGCATGATCCCCCTCCCTCCGGAAACTGGGTCGCAGGGCAATGATCCAGCATGACAATGACCCCAAACACACTTCTAAGACGACCACTGCTTTATTGAAGAGGCTGAGGGTAAAGGTGATGGACTGGCCAAACATGTCTCCAGACCTAAACCCAATAGAATATCCGCCAGCTCCATGATGTCATCATGGAGGAGTGGAAAAGCATTCCAGTGGCAACCTGTGAAGCTCTGGTAAACTCCATGCTCAGGACAGTTAAGGCAGTTCTGGAAAATAATGGTGGCCACACAAAATATTGACACTTCAGGAACTTTCACTAAGGGGTGTACTCACTTTTGTTGCCGGTGGTTTAGACATTAATGGCTGAGGGAAGAATAAATTTACACTGTTATATAAGCTGCACACAGACTAATTTTCATTGTGTCAAAGTGTCATTTTGTCAGTGTTGTCCCATGAAAAGATATACTTAAATATCTGCAGAAATGTGAGCGGTGTACTCATTTTTGTGATACATTATAGAGTACATGGTTCTACACCAGTTTAAGGTTCTTCTAAGAATAGTTTTTTTAAGTGTGGATTCTTGAATCTTTGAAATGTTCTTTACATTCATGCAGATCATTTACAACATTTTAATTTAAAGAACCAGCCATTTAAGAGTTTGTGTAGTTTCCATATGTACTGTATGGACTTGTGAACAGTAGGTTTTGGTTCTTGTTTACAGTGTTCACAGAATACATCAGACACTCTGATTTAAATTTAAGAAGGTATACTGATGTTTTCTATAATATGAGCCTTTTAAATCAATTCCATGTGCAGTATACTGAATAAGTGTTGTTATGTTTGCTACTCAGGGACATCCTGAAGCGTAACGGCTCTGCAGTTGATGCCTCGATAGCAGCTCTATTGTGTGTTGGGCTGCTGAATGCCCACAGTATGGGCATTGGAGGAGGACTCTTTTTCACCATATATGATGCCGCCACAGGTGAGTCAACCTTGCCTGGGTGATTCTGACTCCAGTCTGGAGAAAAACCATTTAAACAGTCTTTTTCAACTTGATGGAATATTTACACACGTTTGTTCACACAGGATTAATACACAGTCATGTCAGAATATTATGACCACCTCCATAATAGCAGGAATAACCACCCTTGGCTCAACAGTGATCCCTGACACTTTCCTTGTTGCTCCTGTGTTCATTATAAGGTTAATTGGTACACTGAGACATGTCAATTGCTCTGTTCCACTTGCCAAAGTTGTTGTTCCCCTCTAGCCTCAATTGCTTGTGGAGCACCACTGTTACGCTGTTGGAAGGCACTCAATGTTTGAAGTTAATTCTCAGTACACCTTCATTACAGCAGCTCTAGAACATCTCACATAGTGGTTTCCGAGATGCTTCACCTGGTACTACATTATCATGCCTTTTCAAACATTAGTCAAATCATGTCATTTGTCCATAATGATGGTGTTACATTCTGCTACAACTGACTGCTGTGCTCAATTATTTATACATGCCGTGAACCCTGTTACATAGAATCTGTGACGTCCTGGACTGAGTTCAATCCAAACCAGGGGTGGTCATATGACCATTATAATCTGGTTTTATTTCTTTGGCTTGTTTTACAGAAAGTAATATACACTAGAGTCTTACTCTGGTAATAATTACACTACCCCACCTCCTCATAAAAATAATCCCATCCCAATAAGGCTTATGAGGTTTTATTCCAGAGTAAAATTGGAGTCAAATCCCTTATCAATTGTTTCAAAGTTGTTGTCTATGTTTATGTCCACACAAGTAAAATGGTCAGCATGGAATTAGAGCTTTATTTGTACTACCATGTTTTATACCATCACTGTACTTTGTATAAAAGATGCTCCCTACTACCCTTATTTTTCAATCAATCAATCAATCAATCAATCAAAATTTATTTATATAGCGCTTTTTACAAGGTATGTTGTCACAAAGCAGCTTTACATATTTGGCATTTTTACAATTTGAATCAAAACGCAAAAACCCAATGCAAGTAAGCCAAAGGCACAGTGGCAAAGAAAAACTTCCTCAAGGCTGGAGGAAGAAACTTGAGAGATTTACATCATCAGTTAAGTCTGACATTGGGCTGTAGTGTAAAACAGTAATGATAATAATAGTCGTGATTGGGTCCAAATTAGGTCAAAATAATTGTGTAATAGCCTGAAAGCTTTAGTCTGATTATTGCTAGTAGGAGAAGGAAGGAAACCAGAAAGAACACAGACATTAAAGCGTCAGCGGGCAATGACATCCATCCATACTGCCATCCTCAAACCTCAAACCTGTTGGTGCAGTATCATAGAGCATCATATGAGATTTCTGCTGCTACTCTGAGATTCTTAGACTCTGGCATTCCCCAAGTTCATGATTTCCTGAAACAAAAATCACACTGGAAAGGAGAGGTTAATTGCAAAAAGCTAAACTGAACAGGTGGGTTTTGAGTCTAGATTTAAAAATAGAGACTGTGTCTGCATCCTGAACACTTGATGAAAGATTATTCCACAGTCGCGGGGCTATGTAGGAAAAGGCTTTTCCTCCCACTGAAGTCTTATGAATTCTGGGAACTAGTAAGAGACCAGCACCCTGAGATCTGAGTAATCTTGGTGGTTAATAATGTGTAATGAGGTCTTGCAGGTATTCAGGGGCAAGACCATGAAGGGTTTTATATGTTAATAAAATTATTTTGTAATCAACACAGTATTTAAGTGGAAGCCAGTGGAGGGCTGATAAGAATGGGGTAATATGATCATATTTTCTGGTTTTAGTGAGGACTCTTGCTGCAATATTTTGAATTAAGTGGAGTTTATTCAAGTCTCTGCTTGAGCAGCCTGACAGTAGTGCATTGTAATAATCTAATCTTGATGTAATAAAAGCATGAACAAATTTTTCCGCATCAGGCAGAGACAAGGCCTAGAGATGTTACGAAGATGTCAGAAAGCTATTTTTGTAATATTACTTATATGCTGATCAAATGAGTCAGTCTGAGACAATCACAACACCCAGATTTTTAGCTGATGAGCTGAGATGAGCAGGGGAGTCAGCAAAAATACGCATCAAGTCCGATACCTTATTTAAAGCCAATTTGGACCTAGGAGTAGGACCTCTGTTTCGTCGTTGTTTAGTAAAAGGAATTTGTGCGTCATCCATTGTTGGCTGCGCTGCCATAACTTCACATTCAAAACACAATATTTCTACAGTATCTTGACCTGTTTTGTTGTAATTTATTGTTTACAATGTCAAAGAAGCTATGGATGGACTGATGGAGTACATGTTTTTTCTCTTAGGGAAGGTGGAGACCATTGATGCGAGAGAAACTGCTCCGATGAATGCCAGTGAGGACATGTTCGGCAATAACACACAGCTGTCCCGGAAAGGTACCCAACAGTCCAACAATTGTACTTGACAGTACATGAATGGTCACTTTAATGTGATGTATGTGTTTTGTATGAATGAACAGGAGGTTTGTCCATTGCTATTCCCGGCGAGATCCGTGGTTATGAGATGGCTCACCGTCGGCATGGCCGTCTACCCTGGAAGGACCTGTTTGAACCCAGTATTGAACTGGCACGCAAAGGCTTTCCCATTGGCCGGGCACTCGCAAACGCCATTGAGAAAAACAAGGAGTCCATTCAGGGTGATGTGGCCATGTGGTAAGACTGTATCTCATGTGACCCTTTATTATTAGGACATTTCATTAATTTAACTGGTTTATTTCTGACTGTTTTGAGCTGCTAATTAAAAATCCTTCTTCAAATAAACTCTTTTTATTTAAAATTATTGTAGTGTTGATTTTTTGGGTATTGAATTCAAAAATGTAATTTAATTATGTTTGCTTCCCAAACTAATAGAAATGAGCTGAAGGATGCTCTCTTGTGGTAGATGATGAACCTACTTAAAGTTCCTTCATGGTGCAGCCTATATTAAATAATGTTTCAGACAAAAAATCTAAAAGCGCCAACATTTTTTGTCTTCAGCAGTATATTGTAAGCATGTGTGATGATATTACAAATCCTAAAACACATTTTCTGATTACTTGAAGGAATATTTTAGGGAAAACATCAACACAGTAAATATTAAGATGTTAAATAGTTATTTTTTGTTATTTTTTTCATCATAATATACAAGTTTTATGACGACACATTTAACTGACTAAAATGGTTGTTTAGAGAACCAATCAAGGTTCCTCTATGCTATCACTTAAAGAATGATTTGCGGCACCTTTATTTAGAGATTAACAGCAACATTATAGTATAACACAGTCTTTTATTTAATACATTTACAGCCTATTTAATGATACATTTACAGCATAATTAATTTACATATGGTAAGTCATAATTATTAATACATCTAAATTAAATTAATATAAAGTGAATATAAATATATTAAGTTGACACTGTTTCTATAATATTGTACATTAAACAATGATTCAACAATGATGAGAGTGAAACTGTCACTCACTAAATTAGAATTTATCAAATTATTTCTTCAAGGAAAGATGGGAGTTCTAATTAAGTTTGTCCTTTTGTTTGTTTGCCCCTGTGTTTCAGTGAAATATTTTGTGATTCAGACAAGAACATCTTAAAGGAAAATGACATTATTCGGTTTCCCAGACTGGCTGACACATATGAGAGGATAGCTGTGGAAGGGCCTGATGTTTTTTACAATGGCTCCATGGCACAGACCATAGTGGACGACATCCAAGCAGCAGGTCAGTAAGATTTCATTCTGTTTATGAGCTTAATCTATGTATATATGTATATAAGCTGTGTGTGTGTGTGTGTGTGTGTGTGTGTGTTGGCTCAGAAAAGAAATTCATTATCAATAGCTAAATCTTACTACTTATTACTTTACTGACACCAATAACATGTTTGCAGTGCACTACCATAAATCTCCTTATAACTGAACACTTGTAAGTTACATTTGGATAGCTTGACACAGCTTTGGAAGTGGTTCAGCAGACTAAGGTCATTTTGCTTGTCATCGACAGCTGGGGCGTAAGACAGCAAAATTGGCCATGCTCTTTGTGGGTGGGTAGATGGTGCTCTCTCCCCATCACTACTAAAATAATGTCCACTGGCTCAGGTGTCTGTTAGCTGATCCGTCAGAGCTGGGGATCCTGTGCTTTTGGCTGGAAAATGAGCTTGTTGGATTGTAATGACTTTTGGCTGGACAAGATGCGTTGGTAGTCTTCCCTCTCCTACAGTCAAAGACATTACAAGTGATTGAGAGAGTCCTAGAATGGGTGCGTAATTGGCTACAAATACACTGGGGAGAAATATGATGTAATGTTAAAACGTAAAAATAAAAGGAAATCGCTTTATAATATTTAAAATATGACGATATGGTCAGTTATAATTAATGA
>BRDA01004444.1:0-12529 GCA_036984385.1 Crenuchus spilurus
GAGTACAAGTACACGCACGTGGTATCGGACAGATACCCGATGCTGGTATCGGTATCGGTGCATCCCTAAAAATTATTATAATAAACTTTATTGGTAGTCTGACTCGGTACATTCAGGGGTCAAGACTCAAGCCAGAAAAAATGATATTCTGGTATTCTTTTTAGAAAAGATAATAAAACAGTCTGGAATTTAGATTTTTTTTTTTAAAGAAAATAATTCAAACCAAAGTCACAATATTAGAAAGATTGCTGTTAGATATTTTCCCCAAATATTTCAGCCCTTTTCTAGACCCCACATTAGCCTCTACTGGTTTCTTTCTGTAATGTAATTCTGACATCAAACAGAACTACAAACATCACAATTTCATTTTTAAATAATATATCAATTTGTCATTTGAAATACACAATTTTTACACTTTCATGCGTTTTATGTTGGATTGTGCAACCACTGTTCAGTTTTTCCACATAATGAGACATGTGAGACTGGCAGCTTTTCTGATGACCAAAAAAAAAATCACATATATTGATGTCACCATTTTGTGGTTCTCATTGTAAAAATACAATAGTATTGTAAATAATACAATTTTTTTTGTTTTCTGATTTTTATGTTGTATGTTTTTTTCTTGATTTATTTATTTTTTATTATAGATTATTATGTACAGCATTTTGGTCAAAACATTTTTTTAAAATCTGTTCTTATAACTAAAGTTGACTGACAAAAAAAGTCAAAAATGTTAACCGTATCAGCATAGATAATGGGATGTTAGTATGAGAATTAGTATCAGATTAAAAGGAAAATTGGTCATATCGCCAATCCCTACCAGATGGGTTGTCTCTCTTCTCCACTGAGAATGCTAATGCTGTATAAGGATGTCTGAATGACTAATTAATGAGCTATGAGCTGAAATCCATTTATTTGTCATGTTACATTAAGGTTCGGGTAGATTTGCAGTGATTATAATCGGACACATCTTAGTCACAGTGTAGTTTCCTGTTACATTGTTGTCTCTGCATTCGGAGACCTCAGTAGCTTTAACGTCATATATATTAGATTTTTCCAGGTAATTTGGCTCGGTTCTTGTAACTATAATACACTACTAAGTGGTTAATAATTTTTAATAAGTCTTCAGGCCCATTTGATGATGTCTCTTGTGTGCTCTCAGTAATTGGTGTCATGTGCAGGTTGGATCCCAGTGGAAGGAGGTTAAATATGGAGCCACACTACATAACTCCTGAATTTCCACTGTAGACATTCAGCTCCAGCTTCTTTATTGCAGTCTTTCATCGAGTAGATCATAAGAAGATTTATGTGAATCCTGTTCTTTGTGAGGCCAGAATTTTAAGGACATCTAGCTCTGGGCTGAAGCTTTTTTTTTTTAATCCACATTTTAAAAACAACAACAACACATCTTTGAATCCCATGTAGTGAGGAGTGCTCAGAATAGGATCTTCATTCATTTTTCCCACATTTTAAAGACATCACATGCTTTAAGCAGATAGTCTACTTATTATATCAAGATAATAAGCTGCCACACTGGTCTCGGAACAGTGGCACAGAGGATGTCTCAATACTACCACCACCACTACCATGTGGATGGCACTGAAACCAAAACCACATGAGCACAGCTGTATGTGAGGAGGTCATGAGGGACTGCAGTTTCCATGTGAAATCTCTGCTTGGCCACAGGCCCGGTATTCCATGGGAGTATTTTTGGTAGTTCCCAGCCTTACTCTTAACATTGTTGACAAACAAGACAGTCATTAGGGCAGATATGTTGTGTTCTTGCTGAGATTTGCTGGACATATCTGTGCAAAATATTTATTCTGAATGGCAGTGTGTTTGTGTGTTGCACCGACAGGAAAGCTGGTGTCATGCAGGTTGTGATTTACTGAAGACTACAGATTCTGTAGGTGTCTTTTAAAGCCTCCCAGCAGGCACAGAACCTCATCACAACATTACATCAACACTGCTAGAATGTAGACAACATCATCACATCATGTTGTCACATCAATCTTCGCTGAAATTGCAAATTGAATTTGGCAACATTTACATCCATGCATGGACATGCCTAGAGCTATTAAAGGCAGGGATGCACAGAATATTTGGCAACCGAAATTATTATTATTATTTTATTTATTTATTTCTTCTTCTTCTTTTTTTTATTTTGTAATTTTTATTTTTATTATTTTTATTTATTTATTTTTTATTATTTTATTTTTTGTATTTTGTATTTTTTATTTTATTTTTTTATTTTTATTTTTTTTATTTTTATTTATTTATTTTTAATTTAAATTTAAATTTTTATTATTTTTATTTTTATTTATTTATTTTTTTTTTTCACTCGGGGCCCGCAAGCAAAATTATTTGGCCAAAAATGACAAAAAGTCAAATAATTGATACCGAACAATGACTTTTTTTTAATGACACTTACCTGTATGGACATTCACAATTGTGCTTTTCCTCACCAGTTAACAAAATACAGATTCACCAGCACAGTTACAGTTTGGTGCTGAAATGGAAGAAGACAACAAACTACAAGCACAACCTTTACTAAACTACACTTATGATGAAGCCAGAATACAGCCGCTTAGCTTTGTGTTTGTGCTCAGCCGCTGCAGTGTTAGGGATCGTCTCACAATTAGCAGAAGAAATGTGAAATGTTTCAGTGTCTGTAGCCAATGACACTCACATTAAACACACAAAACATCCATGTGACTTACATCATTCATTTTAGACATTTTCATCATTGTATTAAATATTAGTAATAATGTAACACACATGCATCTTCATACATATTCATATATTATTGTAATTTTGTGTTTCATTTTGTTTGCTTTCAAATTTGGCCAAACGGTTTCTTTTCGGTGCATTCCTAATTGAAGTTGACATGACACCTGAAAGGGGAGGGAATTGGGGGAAGAAAAGCGGCTTTAAATGCCAGTTAGTGACCCTTGTTTAATTATTTAAACTAATTGTTAATGACCTTAATACTTACTGAATATAATATCCTCATTTCTGATCCATCATGGAGATAAAGCTAACCTGACTATGAAGGTTAAATGGTGCATCATATGACTGACTTCTATCTTTTTTTTTGGTAAGGAATAGGTTTAAGTGTTGGTACACAATTGTTCTGGGTTCAAATACCCGAGGGGCTGAGGACTGTGGGTATTATCTGGGGAGCAGCAGCCCTAATCTGCAGTTTACACAGGGAGCAGATGGTGTCAGAGAGAGAGTTCTGCTCGTGGTTCAAAACAAACAATCATGTAAGTGAGTCCAAAGAAGTCTGCGGAGAGTTATGCAATGCTAATTGAAATGCTTTTGGCTTCTTGAGATATACTTTCTCACCATTATAGCCTGTTAGATTAGTAAAGATAATGAGTGTTGCTTTATGCTTGGTTATCTGATGCATTTTAAACTACTCTTTTGCCTGGCATATTGCCTTCAGGGGTGCGCAACATAAGAATGCAGTTTTGTGATCTTTTCATGTGTGCATAACACACAGTATATGGCTTAGTTAGCAAAGCGCTGCATGGGTACAAACCAGATGACCGTACAAGTGCTCTGTTTGAAAATGTTGTGCAAAATGAGTATTGGACAGTATTTGAATAGCATAGTGGATAACACTACAATATGTCGCATTGTAGCTGCAGGCGACTGATGGAGACGGCTGGATGGGCGCCGGCCTCTATTCCGACAGCTGTGGATATTAGTCATCAGAAATTAACACCCATTTACCTGCATTGTAATCGTGCATGTCAGACGTTTTATTTAATCCAAATTTCATTTCCATGTCTTCTTTAGCATTAAAGCTATTCACGGTCATATGGGTAAAGAAGCAAACAGGGCACCTGTAAGTGCATAAGTAGTGCACCCCTAGTGGTCAGTGTGCTGTAACTGCAAGCTGATAACGACTAATTAAAAAAAACGATGAGATGGCCCATGTAGCACGCTTGTGCAGTCGGTGTTCAAGATGAAGATGTAGATTGTCATATTGAGAGATGTATATCATCATATTGCTGTAATTGCTTGTTATTACATGGCAGAAGTCCTACATGGTCTGGAGCATCACCACATAGAAGACTACATGACTATAAAGTAGAGGTGGGTAATCCAGGTCCAGAAAGTAAAAATCCAACCCAGGATTTTGTTTCAACTGCCTTGTTGGTTCCGCTGCAGATTTGCTGCAGCAGAGACACGCACAAAGTTGGAACAAAGTCCTGGGTTGGATTTTTACTTTCTGGACCTGGATTACTGCTCTACAGAGCTGACATTTAATATTACAGCGTTTTCTTCAGCATATTTCAGAATCTAGTGGAAGTTTTAGTCTTGTATTAAATGTTCTCGGCTGAGAACAAAAAAGCCTCTGAGGTAACAGCAGTGGCACCATTTAATCTACTTATCAGCAGGCTTTCTTTTCTGGTCTTGGTATTGTTCTATTTTTGTGGTTTTATGAGCGATTTAAATCACTGGGGTTGAATACAGCTTGGTCACATAATCAGTACTGCAGCATTGCAGGCCTCCAGGTATGTCTGGTTTAAATGGTTTGGGGTCTGAGGCCTTTATTAAGGAGACTTCATCTTCCTTTGTTATGACTGTTGTACCACAGATTTTGTTTAGCCGCTGTCTCCATGGATGCTGCTGATTCCTCTGGGTTAAAGCGGCAGCGGCGACTTGCTTGGGCTGCAGCTCTGCAGAGAAAAGGTCTGACCAGATGTGTTTCCATTCAGAGCCTTTCCTCTATTCTTATCTCTAGTGTCATATAATGTGCTTTATTGTTTTCTATTCATAGCTTTGCTGGTTTCTTTGTAGGTGATGGTGAGAGAGCACAGTCCTTTCTTTTCTTGCTGTTTTGCTTCCTGTTGGCTTAGTGCCGGATCAGAATCCAAATGTTAACAAGGCCTCAACGTTACACAGAGAGAAAGAGAAAGAGAGGGGAATGCAGCAGAGAAGCAGAGCAGATTATTCTTAAATTTTCTCTGATAATTTAGATGTCGGAGGCACCATTTTTATGGCAGAAAACAGAGCAAAGGACAGTTTTAGCAATAGCGATAGAGTGGAACCTCGGTTATTGTTTGCCCAGGTTATTGTACAGTTCTGATATTGTTGACTTTCTTTCAATTAAATTTTGTCCCAGTTATCATTCATGCACCCGGTTTTAGTCAGTGTGCCAACTGCTAATTTCACGGAAACAAAACATCCTCCCATGCATTTGTCATTCATTCTGGCTTTGTTTCTGATTGTTTCTCTGGTTTTGTTTCTTTGATAACACTCAAAACACACTAAAGCGATGTCACACAACACTACCACCAGAAAACGGGTGTGAAAACAAATGGCGGCCGAGAACAGGTGTACAAAACAAAGGCTACTGGCTGGACCACACCGGCACTCTCTAAAACAGAGCGTAAACCTGTAAGAGTGATGTTAAATGTAAATTTATCCATTTCATTAGTCTTTTGTGTTTATTTCTCATTGTGTTCTGTGTGTAAAACTATAGTTATTCTATATAAAATGTATTTTTGTTCATATTTTGGAGTGTCTGGAACAGATTAATTCAATTCCCATTATTTCTTATTGGACATATTGCTTCAGTTATCGCTTATTTCGGTCATCAGACACTTTAGAACAGATTAATGAGGAAAACCGAGATTCCACTGTATTAGCAGGAGCCGATACTGATTACTGATGATTATAGAAAAGCTTTTATTGACATGGAAACGTGCTGATTTTTATTTTTTTTGTTAAATAAACGCTAAATATCAGCTCCAAATAATGGCCTCAGTTATCAGTCCTGCAGATATTCAGTCTACTTCACTTCAGAATTGTAAGTTTCCTGTATTGTGAAGAACCCGGCATGATGGCACACACACCTCTCTAAGATGTCTGGGCAATGGTTGAACATTGTAAATGCATCATCCCAACTTTAAATAGATTTTGTTTTGGTCTAGTAATCATCAGTGAGTTACAGATACGGGCTGCCTTCTAATTAAACGTCTGTTAGACATCCCCGAGATGTAGGAATGTTGAAATACAGTAGATGGGCACGTCTGGATCAATGGAGTCCATCAATGATGTTAGAGACATATGGCACATGAGCAAACACTGTTAAGTACATATTCTAGATGTACGTGTAGGCCGGTTGTCCTGTACAGCTGTGGTGTCCAGCATAGATGGATGATTTTCCTTTTCAAACACACCTGAATCAGCACATCAGCCAAAATTAGGCTGTGCTACAGTAGAGAAAACCAATTACGCTGGACACTAACCAGGTCAGCCCGTCCTTACTTGGAGAGAACAGTTTCTGCAGCAGAGAGTTTAATAGACTGTGTTCTTCTCTCTTTCAGGCACTAAACAAAATCATGTATGGTATTAGTGCAGCTCTCCGAGAGTCTTCCCCTTTGATTATCTACTTTGCTAATCTCATTTGACCAGAGCAGTGGCAGGCAGATTTCTGGGCTCTGGGGTTTGTCATGCCAAGTTGTACATCTCATATCCAACCCCTGTCAAGTTGAATTCTTGATTATAGGCTCAGCATACACGGTCTATCTAATTTAGCCGCTAATTACTTGTCAGTGGTATATACTGACTTCAGCAGTGTTGGCAAAAGACCCTAATCTGGTTATCTTAACTACGCTCACTATAGGACTGTCCTGAATGCCATTTTTTGGGTTGCAGAGCGTCAGCAGTAATCCACAGAGAATATTTGAATATAACTTGTTGTGCCAAATGGATAGAAATGTTCTTTGCTTGCATCCAAATAAACAACTTCCCAAACTTTATCTTGGCTGACGTTGCCGTTTAACGCAGCATTTTTTTTTACCCTGTGCTAAATAGTGAAACCAGATACTATTTACGGACCTCCTGTATGCAAGCGTATTCCAGATTCATTACTTTACAGCATTCTGTTTTGCCATTTTGTGTTTGTGGAAAGAATGGTATGTTCCCACCATTGTGAGAGGCCCTCTGACCCTTCACCCGGTGCAACTTGCCCTCTAGTGGTCTAAAGTAGCCCTAAAAATGTACAAACATTGCACATAAACCTGGAATGGCTCCTACACTACATTTAGCAAAATAGGTTCCATAATAAAAATGTATACATTGCTCAAAAAAATAAAGGGAACACTTAAACAACACAATGTAACTCCAAGTCAACCACACTTCTGTGAAACCAACCTGTCCAGTTAGGAAGCAACACTGACTGTGAATCAGTTTTACCTGCTGTTGTGCAAATGGAACAGACAACAGGTAGAAATGAGAGGCAATTAGCAAGACAACCTCTATTCAGGAGTGGTTCTGCAGGTGGTGACCACAGACCTTTTCTCTGTTCTCATCCTTTCTGGCTGATGTTTTGGTCACTTTTGCATTTTGTCAGTTCTCTCACCATAGAGGTAGCATGAGGCTGCAACAACCCAGCAGCAGGACCGCTGCCTCCTCCTTTGTGCAAGGAGGAACAGGAGGAGCAGAGTCAGAGCCCTGCAAAATGACCTCCAGCAGACCACTAATATCCACGTTTCTGCTCAAACTGTCAGAAACAGACTCCATGAGGGTGGTATGAGATTTTGAGTATGATTCCAAATCCAGACCTCCAAGGGGTAATAATTTTGATTTACATTGCATTTCACTATGTAATAAATAAATGTTCCCTTTATTTTTTTGAGCAGTGTACTTTCCTAAGAACTAATATCTGTAAAGTTGAATATTCATGTCCAGCTCCAGCTCATTGTATGATGTATTATTTGAGACCTGGTTCAGATGCGTCATTGCTGTCGTGTTCTAAAAATGACAAACGAAAAATGACTTAAGTCACCTTAACTCCAAAACGATAACTTAATAGTAGAAGCCGTTTTCTACAGTGACGAGTTTTGGGATGTCTATCAGTGTATCATTTGATCAAAAGAACTGTTGCCTGCATATCCAGGTGGGTGAGCTTTTTATTGTACACCAGGCTGATAAGGTTTGGAGAGTTGTCTGGGCTGCTGCCTTTAGGGAGTGCCAGTGGAAACACAGGGTCTTTCATGCTCTGTTCCCGGGCCATGCCCTTCCTTTGTCCTCTGGATGACTGTGCCAGAGAGGCTGGTAAGAAGAGAGCAGCAGACAAAGCAAACAGATGAACCTCTGATTGTATTTGCATGTTTTAATTGAAACACAGGTTAAGTAAATATAGTCCTTAGCTTTATGTTGGGATTTTGGAAAATGAGTTTCCGACTTTGCTCATCATCTTAAAGATGCTGCAGATACAAACTATTCTGTATTAAATGTATTAAAAGTTTTTCAAAACGGCCTAAGATGATTGTTTTTAACGGTGTTCCTAAAAACCCAACGTCATTCTGACCTTTGTCTCAAATTTGGATGAAACTGATCTGCAGCCGGCGGAGGCACAGGAAGTCTTTCATGAGCAGTGATGATGAATAGAAATCAGTGTATTCATTAAAGGTAAATCATGAATAATCCATGCATGAAGTATGGCCTTTGGCGCTGTTGGCATAGTAAGGGGAATATTGTGAGGGCTGAAGCTGGAGTTGGAAAGAAAGAGGCTATATGCCCACAGCCAGGGGGTACTGCGAGCATTGACTCTTATTTATCAAGCATCTTGGAGAACACTGATCTGAGATCAGACATCACCAGTCGATGTTGTATTAAGGTTATGTCGTAAAAAACTGAGTAATTTTAGTCTGAGAAGTTTGATAAATATGGGTCATCAAACTTGTGTAGTACCAGCTGCTCCAGCATTATAAACATTGCAGTAAATCCGTTCCATTTAGTTTTGATTGACCTTTGCATCATCACATATAAAAAATGACCGTCACTGGCTGTTTTGGATATCGTTTCAGTCCTGTTCGGGGATGGTACCAGCAACCTTCTGGTCACAAGACCAGATCGCTAACCGCTAAACAGATCGCTTTTGTTTAATTTTATTTCTAATGTAGCCAATTAGCCCATCCTCTCTTTTAGGCCTCTCTCCATCACTTTGCACTGTTCCTGACTCTAGGAGGGTGAAGACGAGCATAAGCCTCCTCCGTTGCGTGTGATGCAGCCATCGCATCTCTTCAAACTACCGCTGATTCACCGTCACTGGGGAGCCAACGTGCTCAGAGGAAAGCGCAGGATTCCCAGCTCTGAATGGACCAATCAGTAGACGCCTGAGCCAGCAGACATTGCAATGTGAGAGTGATGGAGAGAGAGAGTGCCATCTACCTGCCCAGAGAGAGCACTGACAATTTATGCTCTCTTGGGCCGGATATTGATGGCAAACAGCCGGGATTCAAACTCGCTATAGTATTTATAGGGGTAAATATAACCCCTGTATAGGGGTTGTCTTGCTAATTGTCTCTCATTTCTACCTGTTGTCTGTTCCATTTGCACAACAGCAGGTAAAACTGATTGACAGTCAGTGTTGCTTCCTAACTGGACAGGTTGGTTTCACAGAAGTGTGCTTGACTTGGAGTTACATTGTGTTGTTTAAGTGTTCCCTTTATTTTTTTGAGCAGTGTATACATTTTTATTATGGAACCTATTTTGCTAAATGTAGTGTAGGAGCCATTCCAGGTTTATGTGCAATGTTTGTACATAGTAGTACAGTATTTTGAATCATAGTCCCTATATGGACATCTACTTGCCAATACACAGTTCTATTGTGTGTCCTTCTGTCTCAATGGATAGGACACGAGCTCTAAAGTGTACAGTGTAGTTGTCTCTCTTTCTGTATTCTCTCTATCTCTGGGCGTTGGTCAGTCACATGGCTGTGGTGCTGCAGTGAGAATATCACAGCAGAACATGGAAGCTACCATTTATTCTCACTCAGCGGCGTGGGTGGAACCACTCGTGTGTGTGTGTGTGTGTGTGTGTGTGTGTGTGTGTTTCCCCCATCCCTGAGATGCCTCACACTGAAATGAAAGAAAAAGCATTGATTGTTTTCCGTTCCCTGACTGTGTACCTTTATTCCGAGGCTAACCTGCTTGTGTGAGGCCACTGACAGACGAAGGCTTGTGTACGGATTCGTGGCGGATTCTTCTTTATCCCTCCTCTGCAAGCGCTCTAGCACGTGAGCTGTGGAAATTGGATCATGTCTTCAGCGTGAAGACTCATTTCACACCTTTGCTTTCCAGTCCAGAGGTCCCAAAGGGCTTCCCTCCCTACTCGCACTGCCCTAACAGACATGTTCCTGAAACTGAACAGGACAGCAGTCTGCTGATCTCTGAGGGACGGCACTGCAGGGGAGCCTACAGCTCATCATCACGTCTTACTGAGAGACGTGATCTATTAAACCTTTCATAGCAGTGCTGCCTGTGGTTATGGTGTTTTGGTTTGTACCACATGTTAAGCATCTTGGAGTTGTGGAGCTAGAGCTGGGCGATATGGCCTATTTTATCACGATACATTTTTCTATGTTGATCAATCTCGATATTTATCACGATATAAAATTTTCTAACACTGTCATAGTTTTAAACATCTTTCCAAAAACATCAAAGTAAATAGATGAAATGTTACTATTTAAAATATTAAAATGTTTATTGCCAGAAAATATTGTAGTGTCCGGCTGGACCTGTTGAAAGGATGGACGAGAAAGACGTTTACAGTCGTCGCTTTATTGTTGAAACTTACAATGATTACTGTCAGCAGCAGCCACTCCAAAATAACAACAGGCTAGAGCATAGACATTATATACATAGACGCTGCATTGAGCGCTGACTCGTATGTCAACATCGCCGCCATATTGGAGGAGACAAAAGCAACCAAAATAACATGAGAGATGCTGCAATCTGGTGCTGCGTGGAGTTTTTCGACCCATTTTACAGTCAAAACAGGATCACGTGGGATTACCTTTCACAGGTAAGACAGACAAATTGTTTTTGATTGTATTTGGCCATTCTAACATTTTGAAAACAAAATTTTTTTGTGCCTAAAAGTGTCCCAGTGTTTATTAGTGCACATCTGAATGTGTGAATGAATGCACTAGCTTAAATAACTTTGTAGAAAGGTGGTTTATAAAGTTCAGTCCATTCACTTGTATTAGTTCACAGCGCAGCTTTGCCTCCTCCAATATGGCGGACACAGAGTTACGTCACATCAGTGGGCCAACCCAGTCAACGCGGCGTCTAAGTATATAATGTCTATGGGCTAGAGAGCCAAGCTAACGCTAATGCTAGCACTCGGGCTCACACACACACACACACACACACACACACACACACACACAGCGACCTCATTCCCTCTCGCCTGGCCCCCCTACGCTCTCCCCCAATCACAGCTTGTCTTAAACACAACAGTGTATTTTGGCGGTGCTGGTGAGGAGGAGCTAACAAGCAGCAGTATCAGACTTCTGAACTCACTGTCAAGCTGCTTAGACGTGAAATGGAAATGAACGTTAATGCTTATCGAATTCTATTGTCCCGGCTTATCATCGTCATCAAGGCAAAACTTAACGTGAAAAAAATCGATATCGTTTTATCGCCCAGCACTATGTGGAGCACAGCTGTGAAATAAATGCAGTATTCGGTCTTTTGCTCGATTTGGGCTGCATTCATGCTAATCCTTAAATCTGACTATTATTCGATCCAGTGACTCACTGATCTGTTATGTTTTCCACAGTGTCATCTCGTTTTGCTTCTTGAGGAAGATTATGACCTGCATTTTATTTTTTTAATATACATTTTTCTCCCCTTCCCAATGTGGGAGTAGCCAATTAACACATCCCATCCACTAGGGGCCTCATCACTTTGCACTGTCCCTGACTCTAGGAGGCCACCGCCTCTTTTCAAACTACCACTGATACACTGTTACCAGGGAGCCAACGTGCTCGGAGGAAAGCGCAGGATTCCCAGCTCCGAATGGACCAATCAGTAGACGCCTGAGCCAGCGGACATTGCAATGTTAGAGTGATAGGGAGAGTGAGAGCACCATCTACCCACCCAGAGAGAGCACTGCCAATTTTGCTCTCTTGGGCCCCGGCTGTTGATGACAAACAGCATGACCTGCATTTTATAACAAAATTAAAGCAGCTCTTTTTGGTAAACAAAGCATCCGTGTCTAATAAGGCTTTTCTTCTCTAATTCAGTCCACATTTATGTTTGGTTTTGAAACAGTTTTCTGGATATATGATTCAGTTTGACCAGTCACATCAGTTTTCATGTGTTTATTGTTTGGGATTATTTCCAAAATAATGTTACTTGCACTGACATTGAGGTGATGTTTTAATGATGAAGTGTAAAGTGGGTTTATGCTGTTTGTCTTGGCTTGTGAGTCTGTGCAGCTTAGACATTGTTATTGGCATCCAAAATGGACATTTTATTACCGTTCAGTCATTGTAATTACATACATTATGCAGGTATACAGTACCAGTCAAAAGTTTGGACAAAAGTGATTTTTCTTTATTTAAAAATGTTCTGCATTGTAGATTAATACTAAAGTCATCTAAACTATGAATAAACACATGTAATTATTTAGTAAACAAACAAGTAAACAAACTAATGTACACAAATAAGTATCAAATCTACTGAAATCATAATTAGATGTTACGTCTTGTAAAAAT